>JAUESR010000209.1:5705000-5817500 GCA_030914345.1 Drosophila koepferae
CTGCCGGACTGGTCAGTGGCTGCCACTGGCCACAAGTTGTTTGCAGCTGCAGCATGCGTACAGCATCCTTTACGCAGCATGCCAAACATCTTTGCGATATTTATAGTTGGCTGCAATTGGGGAACAGGTGCTGCGGCAACGCCCGAGCTCAGGGTCCACACAGTACAAGCTACTTCAACTCAGTCCACTTCAATGAAGTTATTTTTGTGATGAATGTAAGCGCTCTCGACTCAGCGCCCATCGTCCATCGGCCCCATGCTAATTATTTGATGCTCGACGCTCCGGTCGAACCAGTTTGTGCAGTTGCTCCACACGCTCGCTCCGCTCGCATTATTATCATCTTTTAGTTATTAGATGCAAGCTGCAGCGGATGTTCAGCTTCCTTCGCTTTCAGACTTTTGTCATTTACAGTTTTGGCCTCATTGCCAGCCAACCAATCGAGCGACCCGTTCCCCCCCTCCCCCACACCGTCTCTAATACATAAATCAATAAAAGGCCCACCTGGTGCAAATAAGTTTTGAGATATATTATATTGAACCGCCCGCCATGGCAAACTTTTCAGCTAGGCCAGTACGCTTGACTTGAGCCACTTTCTACGCCAATTTCTTGGCCAAGATTTAAGGCCACACTTGCAGCTGCACACAGGCCAAGAGCCAAGTGCCAAGCCAAACCAAACCAAACCAGGCCAAAAACCCAACCACCCAACCACCCAACCAACGAGAAATGTCAATGAGGCCACGGGCCCAGGGTTGAGGCGGAGGCAACATCTGAACCTTTTGATGTGCTCTGCCCCCCAAGAGTCAGCGCCTTTTTTTTTTTACCAGCTAAACAATTAGCTATTGTCGGCAGCTGACTAATTGTTTTCCACTTGTATAATGCGTGGCGAAGAGCTTTTGAACCGAAAAACAGCTTGAAATGAAGGCGAGATATTGACGAATTTTATGAAATTCTAGGTAACAGAAGCGAAGGGATAAAGGATGTGAAGCGGAGTTATAGGGAGAAGAAATAAAGAGGAGAGGGGGAATGAAAGAATAAAGAAAGATATAGAGAGAGAGAAAGAGAAAAAGAGAAGGCGAGAGAGACGGGGAAAAAGGGAGAGAGAGAGAGAGAGAGAGAGAGAGAGAGAGAGAGAGAGAGAGAGAGAGACAGACAAGCAGATGAAGAGAGAGATAGAAAAGGAGAGCGAGAAATGAAGACCTACAAAGGGAAATAAAGGGAGAGGGAGAAAGAGAGAGAAAGCGAGAGGGAAAAATAATGGAGAGATAGAGAGCGCGAGAGAGAAGGAGAAAAAGATAGAGAGAGAGAGAGAGAGAGAGAGAGAGAGAGAAAATAGATATAGAAAGAGAGATACAGAGAGTGTGATAGAGTGTGAGAGGCTGATATAAAGAGAGATAGAGATATATGTAGACTGTGACAGAGAGATATAGAGAGGGATATATAGTGTGTGAGACAGAGAGAGAGAGAGAGAGAAACAGAGTTAGATAGAGAGAGAGAGAGACAGAGTTAGATAGAGAGAGAGAGAGAGAGAGAGAGAAACAATGCGAGAAAGAGACTGAAAGAGTCTGAAAGAGATCAAGAGACGGTAAAAACTCAGAAAAGAGAGAAGGTGAGAGTCAAAGAGGAAGATATCAATGCCTAGAGAAGGGATTGGCAAGAGTTAGAGTACGGAAAGGAAACTCCACTTGAAACATAGAAATAGATGCTGTAAGCACAAAGAGACAGATAGAGAGAGAGAGCGAGGGAGGGATGACTGCATAGCAGAGATGTCTCTATGCCTCTTCCTCTACTCCCCCATGCAGTCAAATCAAGCTCAGTCCTAACTGGCACATTAACCAGCAGTTAAAGTGTCAACTGTACCGTAAGCTAAACCAAACTGATTCAACTCGGACTTACACACACAGACACACACACACACACACAGACACACACACACACACATGACTGCGGCCTTTTGGGACCGGTTAACCCTTCAGAGCGCAAAATAAAAAAGGCCTTCTTAAAGGACATTTGCTGAGAAAATGGTAAAATGGCAACGACAAAGCGTTGAGCATAGGAAAAAGCGAGTCAAGTGGATTGGGGCGAGATGGGGCAAGTCCAGCCATACAAAGGTAACGGATATTGGCCAGGCCAGAGTTTGGCAGAGATTAGGACAATTAAAAAAGGGAATGCTTAACAATTAAAATCAATTTGTGTGTCCAATCCCCAATGAGTGTCTGTGTGTGTGCGAGTGTGTATTGCACTTTGTTGCCAGTTTGTTTGCCTGAACGAATCAACTAAAAGGCAAGGCCTATGCGCAAAAAGGGGGCTTACACTGTGTAAGAAAAACCAACAAATCCACAGTTCAGGCAGAGCCCACAGAGGCAGGCGAGACAGAGAAGGAGGGAGGGAGAGACAGAGAATGAGGCCGAAGTGTATTCAATACAAATGTGTGGAGCACTTGGAAGGCGCCATGCAAAGTGCTTCAAGGGCAACTCGGGCCAGTGTCAATAAAAGGCTGGGGCCAACGGGCAAAAAATAAACTTAAATCGCCTATTAATGGCATGCAGTCCCTAGCTCATAGACAGACAGAGAGCGAGAGAGAGAGAGAGAGAGAGGAGAGAGAGAGAGAGATGATGGGTCCTTGTGGGTGGTCCATTCAAGATAGTCCCATATCGACAAAGTCAGCAAAAGTTGAGTTTTAGTCCTGCACGCAGGAAATGCGAGATAAAAAGGCTGCTCTCTACCTCCCTCTCGCTCTCTCTCTCTCTATATGTATTCACATAGTTGAATGGGTTAGGGGATCGTTCAGGCAAAGGGTGACTCGAACATTTGCCAGCTTATCGTTTTGACATTTAATCAGTTCACTTTGGCAGCCCTTTTTGCTGTTGCCCTTCGATTAGCTGGCTCGCAAAGCTCCATTCAGGCTGGCTGACTAAACTGTGCTCCGGCGGATACGCGGGCTCATCATTAGCATAATTCTAACATAATTTCCCTGACAAGCTACAACGTTCAAGCATAAAATTATTAAACAAAATCATATGTGTGGCAAGGGGCAAAAAAACGCCAAACTCTTAACAAGCAACAAATCAGAAAAAAACCCAAAAAAAAAGAAGATAAAAATTAAAAAAAAAAAAGAATAAGAAAAAAACTGGACGCTGGCGAACGAAAGTTGCCCGGCCACATCGAAGCAGAGAATTTCAATCAGTAAATTGAACACCTGAACTTAACTGATTTCGTGCTGGGGAGAAGCAGCGTGCGAGGCCCAAAATGTAGAAAAGAAGATGTTGCCGACGCAACGAGAGCGCCAAAAGAACAACTGACGGTAGCAGCTGAAGGAACAACTAAAGTCAAGCAAAAGGGGCGCAGCAGGAAATTAAGACAGGCAGAACAAAGACGCTGAACGAGGGAGAGTCACACACACACACACACACAGAGAGAGAGAGAGAGAGAGAGAGAGAGAGAGAATGAGAGAAGGAGAGTGGGGCACGATCCCTACTCGCACTGGGTTTCCGTTAGAGCAACAGCCGAAATGACACGCAAAAGGCAACTTGGAAATCATCTTGCCAGCTGTCAAGCCCCAGCTCCCTGCTCCCTGCTCCCTGCTTTTGGCTCTCGGCTCTCAGCTTCCAGCTTCAACTCCGTTTGGAACTCCATTCCAGCTCCATTTGCAAAGTGCTGTCAAAATCTGTGAAGAAATTCATGTTTATGGTTTTGTATTACAACAGATGGGCAACTCTCGCTCCATCCCTCCCTCAACTCCCTGCCTCCCTCTCTCTCTCTCTCTCTCTCTCTCTCTCTCTCTCTCTGTCGATCTTTTGATTCGTATAACTTTAAGCCTTATTAACATATTTTATGCCCCGTCGATCGTTTTGTATGCTCCATGCCAGCCCAGCTCGATCGCCCACACACAAAACGTATAACGATTTTCTGGCCACACTCTTTGCCACCAGACGGTGACGTGAAAAGGCCGTGTGGGCTGGCCAAGATCGATCCATACCAATTCATTTTGTTACTCCAACAACAAGTGAAGCCCATGTTGAAATTGGTTATGAAATGTCCGAGAGTGGGGAGAAAAGAAAAACAAACGGAATTTTTACCTAAAGCTCATTTGCCTTTCGGCTAGCCCAGCTCATAAACCTTGTCTAATACCCCACGTCACTAGACTCGTAGCTGTTTTTGGTAGACAGCTTATACACGTGTACTGCGCCTAATAATTCATAATAGCTATTAGAATAAACTTTAATAATTCGTGACTGAACTAAACCTGTTTCAATTAATGTCTTACTCCAAACCAGTTGCTCCAAAAGACAAACGAAACAAAGTTTGGGTTTGCTTCGAAAAGGGTTGGACTAAACTATGCAACAGGGGAGATTAGCTCTCTCCCAAAGCATAGAGATATTATAATCTTATAATCTCACATTCCTAATACCCGTTTAAAATGTAAATATCTTTACGTCTTATATATTTTATTAAAGTCTTATATTCCTCTACTTCTACTTCTACTTCTACTTCTACTTCTACTTCTACTTCTACTTCTACTTCTACTTCTACTTCTACTTCTACTTCTACTTCTACTTCTACTTCTACTTCTACTTCTACTTCTACTTCTACTTTCTACTTCTACTTCTACTTCTACTTCTACTTCTACTTCTACTTCTACTTCTACTTCTACTTCTACTTCTACTTCTACTTCTACTTCTACTTCTACTTCTAAATCTACTCTACTTCTACTTCTACTTCTACTTCTACTTCTACTTCTACTTCTACTTCTACTTCTACTTCTACTTCTACTTCTACTCTCAGATAAAGTCTACATTTCTCTATAAGTTCTAATTGTCTGTTTCCTCTGATCAGCTTATTACTTAATTGCATTCAATGTTGTGCAACTTTTCTAATTCTGTTATGCTCAATTAATAGTCTTATACTCTCGGTCAGTTCTACATCTCAATTGTGTGGAGAATGCAATGCAAGCGCGCCCTCGCTTGACACACACATGACATTGTTCTAGGCCTTGGATTTTGGATGCAGACATTGTCAGCGTGCAGCCGTGGGCAGCTAATTGAGTTATATATACCGAAAGACCCCGCTGGAGCCCCCATGTGCATGACGCGGCAGTTGGGCGCGGAAAGTGCAGCGGTGGGGGGGGAAACAGGTGAATGCTCGAATGAAAAGATGAAGACAAAAAAAAAACTATTTAAAATCGAAGAGAAATACAAACACAAATCGATTCAATAAATTGATACACACACAGTCACATAAAAGACTTTTTCTATACAGGTTTTTTTTTATTTTTTTTTTATTTATTTATTTTATTTCTCTCTTTTTTGTTGTTGTTTGTTGAATTTTGGGATTGGAGCTGCCTCACTTTCAGGGGGGGCTTGACTGAAAAATGCTGGCTTAGTTTGGGCTAACGAATCGAATCGAAACGTGTTAGAAAAGAGCATAATAATGAACTAGCATAGACAAGCGGCAACGACAACCGCAGCAGCAGCAGCAGCAGCAGCAGCAACAACAACAACAACAACAACAACAACAATAAAGTCAACCAACTGCGCGACCCACTCACGGCTGCAGTCAAACTTGAGTTTCAAGCTGTAGCTTGAGTTTTTCTTGATGGTTTTTCTTTTGACTTGCGGTCGATCGGCCGCTCGTTCGGTCCAGTTGGCGTTCATGATGGCGTGTGTGGGCGTGTTTGCAATAGCGCAGCCATACGACACCTTCGACAACGCCATCGCCATCGCCATCGCCGTCCAACAAAATCCGATTATAACTAATTATTATGAACGCCAAGCTCTAGGCACACACACAGCGCGACATAGAGACAGAGCCGTCCAGGCATAGCCAGACAGACTCAGCTCCAGCTCCAATGGCTGGCCCTGACGATTGCCCAAGCTTTTCGGGCCCGCCAAGGGCTTGGTGTGGGCAGTCAGACCCACAGAGCTGTCAGAGCTCTGTTGTTGCTGTCGCAGTTGCTGTTGCAGTTGCTGTAAATCTCATTCAATTTGGAACGAGTCACATGGATAGACGTCTGTTTGACTTATCGGCAAGTGCATCCACATGATATACGGAAATATTTGGGCTTTACTCTTATTCGTCTTTTCTATAGTTATAAAGCAGACAGAACTTCGAGAACATATCGATTCTGGCATTGCTTTCGACTGCTTCAACAGAACAAACTCTGTAAATTTAGTACTCTCAGCATGGATTCATTTTAAAGCTGAATAAGAATAAGAGCGAGAGTCTTAGCTGACTACTCCAAGTATTCTATATCTCTTTATACTCAGTAGCTATTGTCAGCTGTTGGAATTCTAATGAACTCTTCATTTTCATATTTCCAGTAATATCCCAAAAGCAAATAAAAGTTTTTTTTTTTGCTTTATGTTGTACTTTGATGGCAAACAAGTTGATCAAGTAGTTGGACTATTATTTGTTTATGTTCGCCACGTTTATGGGCTGTAATTGTTAAAGAGACTTACCATAGCCCACTCAAGGCTGTCCTTGTCGCTCCGTCAATTGTCTCTGACTGTGTCAAAGCTGCAAGCAAATAAAAAAAAAATATATAAAACTATAATCTATATACATGTATAGAGAGAGTGAGAGTGAGAGCAGTCAGCTTATTAATTTGAGGCTTTTCTTGTGTACATATTAATTGTTGTTATTGTTTCTATTGTTGTTGGCTCTGTTTGGCCATAAACACGCACGAGTCGTGTTAGCTTGCGCCGGCTTCCGCCTTTGGCCTCTTGGGCGAGCATCTAGAAACTATTGCCTATCCTAGCTCCAGTCGAAGCACGCATTTTTCGCATAAAATCGACATGTTTATGCAGCTCTCATAATCACCAGCAGCAGTGGCAGAGCGAGAGCGAGAGCGAGTGAGTTGAGTTTCATAATTGCAGCAGTTTTTATGGCTGGGCAATTGATTAGTTGGCTCTAGAGTCAGCGGAAAGGTCTCGCAGTCGAGTGAGTTGCACATAAATTGCATTTAATTTCTAGCTAAATTTGATGCCACATATATTCTATTGGCATTGCTGCCGTCCACACAGCTTGGCCACAACTCAAAACTGGCAACTGGTTTACGGTTTACGGATTGCAGCTGCTCAAGAACATTGGCCAAATGAGCGAGAGAGAGAGAGCAAGAACAATATATAGCTCTATATAGATAGATATATTTATACTTTTAGTTATACATATATCAAATAGTTCTTCCAGCTCACAGCATTCTTGTTTTATGCTGCTAATGCAAGTTTTTAATTGAATTACGCAAGCCGGAGACAAATGCTGATAGATGCAACAGAGAGAGAGAGAGAGAGAGGAGAGAGAGAGAGAGAGGAGAGAGTTGAGCTCTTGCAAATAGTTGCAATAAGTTCTGCAACGTATTTTACGGCATATTGTTGGGGTATATTAGACTTGCGGCTTGATAAGTAATAACTTGCAAATAGTTGAAATAATTAAAGTGAGACAGACAACTTCAAATTTGTATGGCCTCTATATGGAAGCGCTTTGCCTTTGGCTAAGATGAAGTATGAGGGTTAGTATAAGGCCAAGGATATCTGTTAGTCTGGCATACGGGCTGTGCTGCATTCGTTACTTGTTTACCAATGCATGCACGTAACAAATTGAAAAATTGACATATTTGTGGGAACGGTCGAGCGTGTGGGTGGGTTGGGTGGCTTTGGGTGGCTTTGGGTGCCTATAAGTAACCACAGATAGGGTTGTTTCTTTGGCAAGTCACCTGCTGCTGCTGCTGCTGTTGGTGGTGGCAAGCCCGATACGATTGTATTTGATAAACAGCATGCCATGATTCATGGGCCCGGCTCTATTATCCTTTTGCATGCGCCAGAGCCTAACGAAAATGCATGCGGAAATGCTCGCAGAGCAGGCAGGGAGCTTGGCATAAAAGTGAAATATATGCGACGTATTCATAAGAAAACATGCGATGCAATAAAAAAAAAACAAAAACAACAAGAAAAACAACAACAAATATGAAAAAGCAGAAACACAACGACAAGGTACAAAACGTGTGGCACGAAAGCGAAACAAGCCAAATGGAACCCAAGACCCGCTGCCGAATGAATCAGTCGAAGCTCTGTCTATCTGAATACAAGTATATATCTGTGTGTGTGTGTGTGTGTGTGTGTGTGTGGGTGTAGAAAAAAACGCACTCCAGGACATGACCAGGAGACAGAGAGACAGCGCGAAGCTACAAAATGGATGAACGTGGCAACAACCGTTAAGTGGTTGCCTGTTGTCCTTGTTGTGCTCTGAAATGTTGTACAAACTCAACAGAAAATGCTACAACAACAATGAAAATCATAAAATAAAAAAAAAAAAACAAGCCAGAACAAATAAATGAGAACTGAAATAGCTGAAACCGATTGAGAGAACTGTCAGTCGAATGTGTTTTAAGCTTGGCTGCCTGCCTCTATACAGAGGTTGATTTCATTCCTTCTTTTTCGGGAGTCGCTAACCCCGGATGGGGGTAACCCTCGAGCCGAGCCGAGCTGAGGGGTGTCAGCTGTGTCCCAGTCAGCTGGCCAATGCGCTAATTTACGCAGCGGGTGGGGGGGTGTAGAGGGAGGGAGATATATTTTTTTTTTCTTTTTTTTTTTTTTTTGGGGTATCAAAAAGGGAGAATAAAAATAGAGTAGGCATAGCAAATGAGACAAAGCCGCGGCTAGCGCATGACTCATCCAGTCACAGGCCGCAGGGGTGGCATAAATGGGTAAGACTATGACCAAAGGGGGTAGGGGTGGCAGGCGGTAGGGGTTATGATGGACACAATGCTGCCAGGGGGGTTGCGCTATTCGTTTTTCACTACTTCAATGCTGAGCTGAGCTGGCGGGAGTTGTGCAATTACAACAACTACAACAGTTTAACTGGAGCAACACAAAGAACTCGGCCAAGATAAGGAACAGCTGGTGCAATGGGGAGGCGCTGAGCAGGAGTAGCTATGAGTCATAGTTTATGCTTGTGGGGGAGGGTAGACTGGAGTGGGGTGGGCTGGGGCTGTGACGAATATAGTAAATATTCTAGGAAATATTTACTCACTACGAACGCAACGCTGATGAGTATTTGATCAAAGCAGCTATAAAGAAAGCTTCATCAAACACTCGCAACATTTTATGAGATTGTCAGGTTTCGGATCTACGCTTGAAATACACAAAAGAAAAGTAACTGAAAACTGAAAGTTGAAAGTTTGTGCTAGTGCTTGACTTGAGCTTGCAATGAAAAATCTTTTTATAGAGCGCAAATAGCATATAAAAGTTGACTGAGAAACTTAAATAGAGTTGACTTTTGTCTGCTAAGAAAAGCTTCTTAAAAAGCACAAAAAAAAAAAAAAAAAAACAAATAACTTGTGCATAAATGTTAAAAAAGACATAAAAACTTACAAATTTTCTATCAATTTACTTGTATATGATTATAAAAGCTTTTTGAGAAATGTATAAAAATAAAAAGTACATATAATCAGTCTTCTTGCTGCTTGCAAAAGCTCAATAAGCACATGAAAGCATGCATTTAATAAAAAAGCTCATTGAAAAGATTAAAAAGCATATGAAGGCTGCATTGCCTATGAAGGCAATGAAAAAGCTTCTGGAAAAGCTCATAAAGCACCTAGTGTAATGAAATAATGAAAAAATCTCTTGAATTTCACATGAAGCCTGATTTGTAAACTTTTGGATAAACTCAAAAAGCACACGAAAGCACAAATTTAATTAAAAAAGCTCATTGAAAAGATAAAAAACATATAAATGCTGCCTTGTGCTTGCATGTAATGAAAAATCTGCTTGTTAAGCTCATGAAACACATTAGGACTGCATAGTGCATAAATGTATTGAAAAGCTTCTTGAAAAGCACGAAACGCACATGAAGGCTGTATAATATATAAACCTATTACAAAGGATTCTTGAATAACTCAAAAAGCGCACATAAATTTGATTTTTTTATGACATTTGAGTAAGCAGGAAATTAGAGAAGTTTTTCATTAAGATCTTACTGAACTTAAATTTAATCTACTTTTATTAAATGCCAACAACTAGCTAGGTTGAGCTGAGCTTTAAGCTGGACTTCAAGTAAGCAGCTATGATAGGAATTTAAGATTAATCCAAGTGCTCGTAATCAATGTCATATGAAGTCTAGCTACATAATTGATAAATTTTCTATAAAATGCTTGAATTATCTAAATTGCATTCAGCTATATACATAAGCATAGATATATGTATGTATATCTGTGTACATCTGGGCGGCAATTATTTGTCTCTGTGTGGGAATATTCCTTTGGCGAATGGCCGCAAATATTTGCCAGCGCTTCTCGCATATCTTGCGGTTGGGCGACGCTCGCAAAGTTGAGCTTATCTAAATGCCATTTGGTTGCCAAAGTTGGTAGCAAGTGCTGCCCCATCTAAGATATTTAGATAGCGCACATATAAGACAACCATTTGCGGTCAGAGCGGGCCACTGGCTGAGGCAGTCAGTTGATAAAACTGTGGCCAAGGCTCAAATCCACTTGGGCCAAATGTAAATATTAAATTTGAGCATAAAAATAATATGCCAAAAACGAGATACAAAGAAATGCTAAATGCTAAATGGAGAGCAACTTCAACTGCTTCAACTTGAAATAGACTACATTGAAATATTGAAAGAGCCCCGGCTAAGCGGAGTGGAAGCTGAACCAATCGCAGCTGGAGCAGGCAGCAGGCAGCAGGCAGCAGGCAGCAGGGAGCAGGAACCATGGACAGGGCGCTAGCATGCAGCGGCTATAAAAAGCTTTTGGCATGACTATGAAGTGCTAGCCAAAGGTCCTGACGCAATTGACGCTACGACAACGTCAACGACAAGGAGAGAAAAAGTTGAAGCCGAGTGTGGGAGAGACAGTGAGAGAGAGGGAGAGGGAGAGGGAAAAAAATGGAAGACGACTCCATAATAATTTTATGCGCTTCCAAAAAACTTCCGCTCAGTCATAGCGTTGTGTTTCCGGCAACGAGCGCCACGAAGACATTTCGCAAACACACACACACACACACACAGAGACAACCACACACACACACACACCCACACACATGCCTTCAAATTGCCATAGAATTTGTGCTTTACTTGGCCCGTCAAGCTCTTCCTTTATGTTCGCCTTCGTCGCTGGCTTGATTTTTGCCTCGTCGGACGTCTTAGAGGGCTCTGGGGGCATTTGAGGGAAGGGTTTCTTTTTTTTATATATACATATATATGTATATATATATATATTTTTTTTTTTAGCAGGAGCCGCAGCAGCAACTGGCAGCCGGCAAAACCGGCAACTGGCAACTGCGGGCTGGATTGCTGGTTACTGGGCACATGGCTTGACTACATGAATGAATGAATGAATGAATGAATGTTCAACTGTCACTTCCGTTTGCCAGGCCAACCAACCACCCACCACACGCAATTGCTGACAACAGCAACAGCAGCAACAAGAGTGCGAACAACAACGACATATCAGCATACATTCTTGCTGACGAGCTGAAGCAGCAGCAGAGCTGAGTCGCAGGACGAGGCGTCGACATTGTAGTTGCTGCTGCTGCTGCTGCTGCTGTTGCTGCTCTTGTTATTGTTGGTTAGAGAGCGTAGAGTGTGGCGGCAGGGCGCAAGGGCAAAGCAGCGACGAGTAATGACATATTCAAACGCAGCGCGAAGTTGTCGACGGGAGAAGGCGTCAACCTGCCCAACGCCATCGTCGTCGTCGTCGTCGTCGTCGTCGCCCACTCAGCCAAACTGAAGAGACGTCAAGGCGAAAGAAAGAAAAATACTACAACAGAAAACCGGGGGCAAAAAAAAAAAAAATGGAAGAAAAGCAGCGTAGAAGAAGCGTTGCCAGACATTTTGACAAAGCTGGCGACAAGGACGTACACTTGTAATAACATAAAAAGGATATTGTAAAACATTTTCATAAGTTCTGTCGCAGACGCTGCTTAGAAAATCGCATGGGAGACACACACACAGTCGTTGGGGAGACGTCGGTAATGGGAACTATTCGCTAAACTGTGACTAAAGCGTTGCCAGTAGATGCAATTTTTTATAAATGGATGTGTGTGTGTGTGTGTGTGTGTGTGTGCCGGAGTCTAATACATTGATCACTTGAGCTGTGCTGCCAGGCAGGAAGTGCTACGTATCCGTTCCATATAATTGAACTATTCTCGCTTCCTCTCTCTCCTTCTCTCTCTCTCTCTCTCTCTCTCTCTCTCTCTCTCTCTCTCTCTCTCTTAGGAGCAGGTAGCATGCCAAGGCAGCATTGTGGGTGCTCATAATGAGCCATTACACAGGGTAAAAGTGATTTGAGTTACACAGAGTCAAGCTAGGCTATTATCGAGGATGATGAGCTTGCATCTAAAATTGAAATTTCCGACATATTGGTTGGAGTGAGAGAGCATGCAAAGTAGCTGGCAATATTATAATTCAAATTGGAAATGAATATTCAGCAAATTAGAGAAAATGTCAAATCTCTGCTTCTGATTATAGTAAACATAAGAGCTATGCTAGTGAGGCGAACTTTAAGGGATTCCTTCTTGAAGAGGTGAGTTGATAAAAAAAAACTTAGTTAAAAGCTACTGGATTAGATAGATATTAAAAAGTTAGGCTCGAAAGCTTTATAAACGATATTCTGCTTATAATCCCAATTCAAAACAGAAATTTTCAATATTAATTCGAGTTAAACGAGAGAGATGCTCAGAAAGAGAGAGATGTAAAGCATGCGAAAGAGAGAGAGAGGTAGAGTGGCCTATGTTAAAGTGAGAGAGTAATTTTATAATCTATATAAAAAGAAAGCAAAATAAAAACTCTATCCTACAAACTGATTAGTACTATAATTTTGAATCATATACTGAAAGAAGAAATATCCGAGCTAAGAATGAGAGTGATATATGTTCAAGTGAGAAAGATAGAAATAGAGAAAGGATGGACAAGAATAATCTGATATGTTAAGAGCGAAATATAAATATTTCTATTGTATTCCATTCGATATTAAGATTAAGAAGAGCTTGGCTTGGCTTGCATTAAAAAAAAAAAAAAGCTAAAAAAATATTTATCAATAACAGCTAAATTTCTAATATCCATAAGAGCTGTTCCAATGGGAATCTCTAGTAGAGCATGGAAATATCTTGAGCCATTACGTCAGTGTTAGCTAAAGCCTTCAAAGGCATATAGAAAAGGATTATATGTAAAGTCTACGAATTAGTACTTCAGCCAACAAAAAAACTAGCCAAACATTTGAAGCGAACAAATTTTACTATCAATTCGAGAGAACTGAGCTGAACTGAACTGAACTGAGCTGAACTGAGCTAAGCCAACAATATTTGGATATTTTAATTAGGGTTTTTTTTTTTTATAGTTGTGGCCATATGTTGAAATTTCGTTTCTCTCTCTCTCTCTATTACTTTTGCTTTGGCCATATTACAAATTGTCATATTCGCTTCAGGTTTTTATGCTCACTTTTTTTTTTTTGTTTTTATTCTTTTGCCAAAGCGCCTGCCAACAATGGGCCAAATTTGATGGCCATTCGAAATTCACATTTGGCTTTCTATTTGCCATTCGGATTTGTGGGCTAATTTGATGGCCCTCGCCCACTTTTCGCTCCTTTCTTTGCCTTCCGATTTTTTTCCACTCCCTCTCTCTCTCTCTCGCTTGTTGGGCTGCCTGCCAAAGCAACCCTCGTTGCAGAGAGAGAGAGAGAGAGAGAGACACACACGTGTATATAGTAGTTTTCGGGCAGCTGGCAGCCCTTAAGAAAGAAATGGGCTACACTTCAACTTGAATGCGCTTTGGTTCGAGCGTTCCATCAATGACTATTAATTGGCGTTCTGTTTGCCAAGCTGGTGTGGGGGGCTGATGCGGGGATGGGGGCTGCTAGCTTGAACGATATCGAAACGCTCGCTCCACTTGCATTAAGGCGGCGCCATTAAAGCTCATTCGAAATGCAGGCCAGTTTTGCCTATGGTATGCTAAGAGCTGCCTGCAGCCAAAGATAGCAAAACGGCCCCCCCTCACCCCCCCTCGCCCCGCCCGCTCGCAGCCGTCTCTGTTTTGTAGCTGAGCAAGTGGAGCACTTTAGAAGTGCCGCACATAGATTCTCATACTCATGCTCAATTTTCATTTTCATTCTGGTTTTTAATTTTCATGAGTTCGTTTTCATTTATATTTGTTGTTATTGCTGTTGCTGTTGCTGTTGTTTTAATGTCCATTTCCATTTGGCATGCGGCAAAGTGCGCTGCCATTTGGGGTCATCAGCGACGACGTCGTCGTCGTGGTCTTGCTCTAATGATGATAGCTTGACAAATATTTATTGCTTAAGCATTTGAGTGCAAATATTTTAATTAGTCTGGCGACAGCGGCAACAGGCATTAAGCTCATAAAAAAAGAACTAGAGTATGCACATATATATATATATATCTGTATATATTGCCAGATGCGACCGAGGCGACCGTAGCTTAATCAACTGCAAAGCGGCTTTCAATTGCCTCCAATTAACCAAATTAACAATGGACCACAGCGCTGCTACTTAAAGATATGAGAGCTTATTGAAGACTTATTGCAGCAGCAGCAGCAGGAGAAGCAGCAGCAGCAGCAGGAGGAGCAGCAGCATCAGTAACATGCAACAGCAGCTGCTGCAGCTGCATTATAAAATCACTGAGAATTGGAAATGGAGACGACGCGTAGAAACCTGCAGCTTTGATCGCATCACTTGTCAGAAATTGTGAATGACTGACAGGAGCAGAGCGCTGTGGCGGGGGGAGGGCAGCAGCATAATTTGTGGCATGCAAAGAGCTAACAAAGCGACAGCACAGCTCATAAAAACAACAACAACAACAAAGCAACAAGACGGAAAAAAAGAATCCAGAAAAAAAAAATGAAGAAAACTTTCGACATGCTGACGAGGACGCGTCAAAGCGATCGAACAGCCATCGAAGGGTTCCGCTTGCCGCAGTTGCTGCCACAATTGCTGCCACTGCCAGTGCCAGTGCTGCTGTTGCTGTTGTTGTAACTGTACTTGTATTGATTGTGCGGCAGCAACCAGCAGCAGTAACTTGAGCATGTTGCACTTCCGCCGGCTGTCGTTGCCAGACATTTTAGCAATTTGCAACGCCAGCAAATTGGGCCAAATTATGAGCGGGTAACAACGAAACTTGCCAGCCCCCCCCAACACCTGCCCCACCTGGCTCAACTGCCTCGCACATCAGGTGCAGCAAGGACGCACGAGCTGCACATCCAAGCAGCTAACAGCAACACTGCAAGCGCATTGCCTCAAACTTCAGCTCTTCAAGCCAAAAAAGTGGAATTAGGAAAAAAAAAAAAAAAAAAAAAAAACAACAAACTACGAAATCTCTTACGATAATCGTTTTTCTTTTCCTTCGTTTTGTTTTTAATTTGTTTTTTATTTCTATTTCTTGTGTTTGCCTCAGTCATCATAAATCATTGGAGCGACGCTGAGAGACATTTCCAAGACGCAGTTACTAATTGTGTTCAGGTTCAAGTAAATTGAATCAGAAACAGCAACAGAAACCGAAACCGAAACAGAAACTCGTAGCCGAGTGTGGCCTAAAGATCGGTCGAGGCAAAGAATTGGGGCATGGTTCCAGGCGGCCAAAACAAAGCTGCAAGCTTGAAAAGCAAGAGTTTGGCCATAGCTAAAGCTATAGCTATAGCCATGAAGATTTGGGTTTGCAGTGCTGCCAGATAGCTGATAATGCAAGCTTATGTAAAAATATATATAATACAGATGTATATATTATTGAAACATATCATAAAATGCTCTATTTAAAATGTTACTATATTTTCTTGTTATACAATATGCAGCTTTGGCTATGCAGTGTGCAGATAGTTGTTAATTTGCGCTTATCAAATGCAAGTTTAAAATTTATAATATATAATATTTAAATTATTAAAATTGCTCATAAAATACTCAATTTCAAGTGTTACTATATATTTTCTTCTTATGCATTATGCAGCTTTGGTTAGACAGCGTTGCCAGATAGTTTATGTTTTGAGGTTATCTAAATACAAATTGAGTGTAAGCAAATCTAATATGAATTTCTTATATATAAATGCTTGAACTAGCACCAAGCTTTGCTCTATAAAAAATACAAATTTACTTTTGATTCTGTAGTGTTGCCAGCTAGTTGAACATTTGAGGTTATCCATATAAATTTGATATGCATTAAATCAAATATAAATCTATTAAACTCCATCGAGATTTACTTCACTAAAAAATCTATAATATATAAAATTTAATAAAATATATAACAAATATATATTTAAAACATTTAGTTCTCCTATTATCATCTATCTATCATTTCAATTTGTAGTAGGCTATATATGTAAGCAAAATAACTATAGAAAAATCCAATTAGAAAACTATTGTCGAGTGTGATCCACTAAGAGATCATGGTACCGACGGCGCTGAAGAGACGAGAGAGAAGATACGAGAGATACTTAGGGCTAGTTCCACTCGGCACGTTGATCAAGAATAAATATTTTGCTATGGGATTTGTCATAATCTCTGCATATATTTTAATAAAGTTAGCTTGATTATCGTCATGCTCAATAAGTTTTCATATAAAATTTAGCAAAAAAAAAAAAAAAAACAAAAAAAAAAACAACACAAATGTAAGCATAAAGTATATAAATATATATTTTTAGAGATTTGTCATGTTTCCTGCATATATTTTCAATAAATTTGATGCCCCCAAATTAAAAAATAAAAAAATTGAAAATTAGCAAAAAAAAAAAAAAAAAAAAAAAAAAAAAAAAAAAAAAACATACTACAAAAATATATGTATATAAATATACTTTATGGGATTCATCATATCTTTCTATGGCTTTATATATTTTTATAAGATTAATAAACCTTAAATTGGCTGTCTCATATGAAATTGTTAGACAAAAAAAAAAACATCAAATAAAAAAAAAATAGTACTAATAAATTTCTAATAGAATACATAAAAATAAATAATAATATTAATATAACAAATTTAAAATTAAAAAAACATAAAAAAAATAATTAAAATAAAAAAATAAAAAATAATAATAATAAATATAAAAAATTTTTTAAATAAAAATAAATACAAAAATAATAATAATGTTAAATATTTAAAAAATAAAAACATATAGAGATAAATAAATAAATAAATACAAATTAATTGATCGAAATATATAAATGCTTTACCCTCTATGACACCTATAACTATATCACTCTTAATCTGAGCTGAGGCTACAACATTTTAGATTAGATATATTAAATGTTGCCAGATTTGAGCAGAGCTTTGCTCAGAGCTTCAGCTATGAACTTGATGCTGTCAGACTATATAAAATATAACTCAAATAGCTTGGAGAAATACATTCTCCTAGATAAATCTAAAACTCTTTTGATGCCAAAAGGAATATATTGTGCATGTGGCAACTGCATAAATACTTAGATTTGAGCTCACTTAGGCTAGGCAAAGTGAATAGCGCAAAGCTTAAGAATTTACTGCCAACTGCTGCCTGAACTCTGAATTATGATGAATCGAATTGTGAATGTTAAATTTAAATAAAATGAAATTGTATTTAATATGTCTTATACTTTTTGCTTAGCTGAGTCAAGTTCTCAAGTTGCAAAGGCGACTGGGCAGCCAAATGTCAGTCCACAGCCCACACAGCTACAGATGCCGAGCCATGCCCACACAGGCAGGCAATTGGCAAAGGTTAAAGTTCGTTTAGGGACTGAAGTGCAAGCAGCTGCCCAATGGCTATGCATGCAGTGGCTGTGGCCATTGTTCAGCTGCTGTTTGCATTATTTACGCACATGTTGAGCAAACAACAAAAAAATAATCGAAATCAAGACTAAAGAAAAACTAAATACAATTGAGAAAAAAAAGGAGAGGGGCGCAGCAAAGTAAAAGTGACAAATGCTGCGGCATGGATGGTTCCAAAAAGCGGTTTATGGTTCTAAGCTCTACTCACATTTTCAGCTGTTGCCAGTTGTTGTTGTTGCTAGTTGTTGTTGTTGTTGCTGCTGCTGCTTGTTGCAAGCTCAAATGTCAGGCCAACAGCCAACACACACACAGAAAAAAAAAAATATACAAATCCTGCTCGAGAAATTTCACTGGCAATTTTAAAAATATTTCATTTATTTGCTGTTGTTGCTGCTGCGACGCTTGCTGTTGTTGTTGTTGTTTAGTGTTGCACCTTGCGGCTGCGGCTGCTGCGGCGCCAATGCATGCACTTCATAACTCTACAGAGATTGCGGCAATTGCATCAGATATCACACTGGTAATCCACACCGCAGTTTTATTTATTTTTTTTTTCAAACTCTTTAAACAAAAAACTTTCGCGAGACACTTGAAAAAAAAATATCAATTGAATATCATTTTTTAAAATTTTTTTCTATTTTATTTTCTTTATAATATTCTTGAATTTGTTGTTTCTTCTTGTATTTTTGTTTCTTTTTATTAAAAAAAAAAAAAATAAATAATAATTCTTTTAATTGTATATAAACAAACGCACGTTGTCTGCAATAGAGTTGAGAGTTTTACGTGTATTACGACGAGACCGTCGGAGTTCGTGCTTGAATCCGCCGACACGAAACGCACGCTACGAGCTAACGAAACGCAATGCGAGCAGCAGGTGAGGGTGCAGACAGAGATTACGCCAAGGCGGCGCATCGAGCCCAATGGCTGCAACACGAACATGTTCGAACGGAGCGCTGTTGAGCTGCTGTTAATGCGCTGTTGTTGGCACTGTTAAAGAGCTGACTGAAGAGCGGCTGAGTTTCTGAAAGTGCTGCAAGAGCAGTGTGAGCTGCAGCTAGACTGATAGAATGATGGATTAGTCTAAGGGCAATATGTATAATGGAGAGCAGAAAATTTGGGAGCTATGCTCTATGAATGCTATGATCGTTTACTAGAGTAGGCCATTACGTAGATTATCTTGAAGTATTTACTTTGAATGTGATAGAAGAGCATTTATAATTATTGTATATTCATCAAAGTAGATTTATCAATCTACATTTAGCTAAGGTCTAAGAGTGCTCAATGTATAAGCAAAAAATATGTTCATAAAAAAAAAAAATGTTAAGGGCCAATATACATATGTTAATCATAAGTTAGAGTACATGAAGTTAGAATACTTTAAAATATGTTTTATTTAATTTTATTTATTTTTATTATATTATTTTATTTTTTATTTATAATTTTTTATTTTTAATTTTATTTTTGATTTAATTTATTTAATTATATTTTATTTTGTTTTATTTATTTTTATTTGATTTATTTTTAAAAATTTATTTTATAATTAATTATATTCATTTTCTTTATATTATTTATATATTTTATTCTTTATCTTTTTTGTATTTATTCTATTTTATTTTATTTTATTTATTTATTTTAATTATTTTTATTGATTTACTTTTTAATTTTATTTATTTTATTTTATTTTATTTTATTTTATTTTATTTATTTTATATTATTTATTTATTTATTTTATTTTATTATTTTATATTATTTATTTTATTTAATTTTATGAATCTTATTAATCTAGACTGACTGATCAATCTATAAATATACCATATATATATAAATAGCAGCCTAAGAGCACAGCACCATACTTTGTCTCTCTCTCTCTCTCTCTCTCTCTCTCTCTGATCCCTCTTCTCTCTCCTTCGCTATCTCTCCCTCGAGCTCGTTCCCTCGCTCCCTCGCTCTCATTCTCTAATATATCTATCCATCTCTCTATACATATTTATCTCTCTTCCTCGCTTCCTCCCTCTCTCTCACACATGCTCTCTTTTACTATGCTCAAGCTTTTATCTCTATCATACATATATCTGCACCTTCCATTTGCACAGCGATTTATTTGACAAGTTTTAGCCCAGTTTGGTCGCATGACCTGCACAATTGCTATCTGGCTGAAGTCATCGCTTGACGCTAATAATTCCCGGTTCGATTCCTGGGCCTGGGTGTTAGTCGTAGCAGTGCTGGCTTCCATTCGTGGCGAACTGCTGTTCATCATTAGGATGATTGCTGGGGATATCATTTGGCGTTGTTTCCTATAATTTAGCTGGCTTTGGCCCCGGCGATTGTGCCGCTTGGCGTTTGCCACTGAGGTAGTAGTTCCCGACTCCATCCAGAGCCAGTTCCAGCTTAATTGTGAATTTATGGCCGGCGTTGTGTGTGCCTGGCTGGGTGATGTGGGGGAGGCCAAATGCACAGCGTGGGCTTTTGGCCAATTGCAGCGGCAACTGCAGCAGCAACTGTTGCCCAAAAAAATTGAAGAATTCGCCTGAGGTCAATGCTGTCATGACACTCAGTCGAAATCTATAGCTTTTTATTTGATGCCCTATGGATATTATGAAGTGGGCATATTGAAGCGTTGGAGTTTCTCTTCAGCCAAATATTAGCATAAGTTTCGATTATACTTAGCGATATATATCGAACAGCGAGAGACTATTCTAGTGCTCTGTCGTTATGGATATGGATATGGATATGGATAGTATAAATACATATATAGTATATATCGATAATTATTGATATATGTGTAAGTGTCGATATATATGGAAAACTCGATAAATATCGATTATAATCGATCAATAACGATTTTAAATCTAGCCTAATCTAAATTCAAATTACTCTTTGTGTAGCTCAACATTTCTCTAAAGATATGGATATTATAAATACATATATAGTATATATCGATAATTATTTATATATGTGTAAGTGTCGATATATATTGAAAACTCGATAAATGTCGATTATAATCGATCAATAACGATTTTAAATCTAGCCTAATCTAAGTTCAAATTACTATTCTAGAGACTATTCTAGTGCTCTGTCGTTATGGATATGGATATGGATATGGATATTATAAATACTTATATAGTATATATCGATAATTATTGATATATGTGTAAGTGTCGATATATATTGAAAACTCGATAAATGTCGATTTTAATCGATCAATAACAATTTAAATCTAGCCTAATCTAAGTTCAAATTACTCTTTGTGTAGCTCAACATTTCTCTAAAGATTCGCTGTAGACACAGGGTATTTGCTAATCGAGCCAACTAGTGCTTGAACTAATCTTGTTCCTGGTTTTATGTTTTGCTCTTTCGTTAGGCCGCAATCAAAGTCGCAGCTGTTGCACCCACAACTGCTGCTGCTGCTGCTGCTGCTGCCCGACTTGGGCAGGCAATCAGAGCCGGCAACATCTTGCTTGAGGCGCTGGCATATGGTGCGATCGTGAATGGGCGCTTGTGTCTGGCACAGGTTTTGCCAAAAACAACAACAACAACAACAACAACAACAACAACACAAATAAGACAAGAAAGAAAGACAAAAAGGTGCACACCTAAAAGGGGGGAAGCAAAACGAAGGAGGTGTAAGAGCCAGGGCTTGAAGGCGACACTGTGGGAGCCGTTTTCGTTGATGCGACGTGTTAATCAGTTGTCTGCATGATGCGCCGATTCTGAGATGGAGCATAATTGAATCGATACACAGCGGACGGAGCGGACGAGCGAGCTAACTGACAATGAGCAGAGATATGTGTGCATGTTCTCGATAGGAAATGTTTATTTTAACTTTTTGTGTGTTAAATTTATGGCACGACGCATCCAGAGCAATTTAAACTACGCGTGTGAGGTGTGAAAGAGAGAGAGAGTGAGCTAGTAGCTGAGTAGCTGAGTAGCTGAGAGAGAGAGAGAGAGCGAGAGAGGTGTTTAGTTCTTGAGTCCCCTTTGGTATATTGGTATATCTTTAGTGATAAAGTGTTTGCGCCACGTTGCGCTTCATCCAATATTCTCTCTTTCGTATGATTCTCTGCGTGTCTGTGTGTGCTTCTATTTTTTTTTTTTTTTTTTTTTTCGGTAATTGTCGTGTAATTTATGGTCCACGCATGGGAATATCAATGTTCTATATTTACGCAGAGAGCGGGAGAGAGAGCGGGAGAGACTGTTCCACACTTTGACTGGAGCGTAAACGCTTCTGTTATTTTTGCCCTGCTGTTCGCTGCCTCTCGCAATTTGTTTATAAACAATGACACCAACGACAAGCGTGAAGCAGCTATGTTTAGATAGGTCATGGAAACAAAGAATTTTAGTAAAGAATTTTAGTATAGCTTGATCTGTATCCTTAGAAGCCGCTTTAATAATGAGATTTCTCTGATTAGGCTTGGGATCTGACTCTTGAGCAACTGCTTAAGGAATAGCTTTAGCCTAAGACTCAACTTGACTTGCCTTTTTGCCCCTCCACTCTACATATCCACATAAATATATAGCGTACTTATTTGAAAGCCCTTTTTTTCGTTAAGCGATAGCTCATTTCCTGTTTTCCTTGGAAACTCTTCAGCTGATTCCTTTTTACCCCCAATTTCAATGCACAGTTTGATTGATTTTCCACTGTATTCCCTGCCTTGGCTTTCAAGTCTCTTAGCAATTGTATCCTTGACAAAAATAAAAAATGAAACATCTCTGAAATTTGTTTTTTCTTTTTCTTTTTTTGTGTATTGGAATCAGTTTCGCAGAACTATGTAATATTTCCGTTATGTGTCTAATTTAGATGCAACGAGCGACAGGCGCTTGGCAGTTGGAGTTGGAGATGGGAATCG
The DNA here is from genome assembly GCA_030914345.1 of Drosophila koepferae. Classification (NCBI taxonomy): domain Eukaryota; kingdom Metazoa; phylum Arthropoda; class Insecta; order Diptera; family Drosophilidae; genus Drosophila; species Drosophila koepferae. Next base: position 5,727,574 of record JAUESR010000209.1, read on the forward strand.
CTGTGCCATGTTTCATGTTCTATGTTTAAAACGCGACACCCCACAGCAATTAGAAATTCTTGGGGCCGCTGAAGCCCCCTCTATCAGCAGACTTTGTACCTCGAGTGTGGCTATTTCTAGCTGCCACTCTACAAAGCTATTGGGGCTGGGGCTGGGGCTGGAACGAGGACGGGGTTGGGCGCATGCTGAATTCAATTTCATCAAATCAAATGAAATCTAATGTAATCCCTTTTACACCCGACGCGTACGCAATGCATGCATGGCCCGCCCACTTTAATGCCAAACTTCCCATTTAGTTGACAGTTTTGCTGTTCATTAGACAGATACTCGCAGTTGATGTTGCTGCTGCTGCTGCTGTTGGGGCTGCTGTTGGGGCTGCTGCTGGTTTGGTTTGCTTAGACCATGGTCCATGGCAACAGCCAACAGTCAATGTCAAAGCTATTTGCAAAACTCGTGCCGCAGTCGCCGTTTTTGCTGTCGCCATCTCATCTCATCTCATCTCAGCTCTTGGCTGCATGTCCCTGCATCCTCCGTCAGCTCTTACCCTACCGATTGTTGTCAGCCAGCGGCAGCGGATGCAACGTTGCTTAAAATATCAGCCATGTCGCTTTGGGGTGGCCTCCGCCACTGTCTGGGCCCCGGGCATGGGCCCGGTCCCGGGCTCAGCCCCCCCGTATTCCGGACAGCTGTATTTCATTCAGTTGGCGGCGGTTGCCATTTGGCACGCTTCTTCCCCAACGACAACAACAACAACAACAACAACAACAGCAACAGCAACGACTGCAAATGAGTTGTGCCAAATTCAAGGGCGTGCAGCCCATTTTATGGCACGAAAGCCAAGACGCCGCCAATCTAAACCAATTCCATCCAATCCTATGCAGGGCTATTCCCTGTGCTGCCAGCCGAAGCATTTGCACTATTTTTGAACGTCCGGCCGTATCTTGTTTCGTCTTGGTATTATTTGTTGGGCATGGGGTATATTGGTTAGAGTAGAGAGAGAGAGAGATATATGAAGAGAGAAGAGGGAATATAAGAGAGAAGGAAAGGGGAAAAGGAAGAAAAGAGAGAGAAAGAGTGAAGAAGAAAGAAGGTGAAAGGGAATAGAGAAAAGAGAGGAAATATAAAATAGAATGAAGAACGGAAAAGGAAAAAGAGAGATGACATGACATATACACAAAGAAGACCAGAGAGAAGGGGGGAAAAGAGGGGCAAGAGAGAAGGTAGAAGGGAAAAGATTATCTTACGTATGCAAAGAAAAGAGAAGAGAGAATGAAAAAGAAGAATGAGAGAAGAGAGCAAATATAAATAAGTAAAGAAAGAAGAGAAACGGAAGAAGGAAAAGAGAAGAGACAAGAGAGAATAAAATATAAAGATGATAGAAAATAGATGTTAAAAGATAGAAGATGGAAGATGAAAAATGGAAGGTGGAAGATAGAAGACAGAAGATAGAAGATAGAAGATAGAAGATAGCAGATAGAAGATAGAAGATAGAAGATAGAAGATAGAAGATAGAAGATAGAAGATAGAAGATAGAAGATAGAACATAGAAGATAGCAGATAGAAGATAGAAGATAGCAGATAGAAGATAGAAGATAGAAGATAGAAGATAGAAGATAGAAGATAGAAGATAGAAGATAGAAGATAGAAGATAGAAGATAGAACATAGAAGATAGAAGATAGAAGATAGAACATAGAAGATAGAAGATAGAAGATAGAAGATAGAAGATAGAAGATAGAAGATAGAAGATAGAAGATAGAACATAGAAGATAGAACATAGAAGATAGAAGACAAACGATATATATACGAAAGAGGCGAAATATGTATATGAGAAGGGAAAATAGAAGGGTGTAGAGGAGAGCGCAGAATAGAGTTTCTATTGGGTATTTAATAGTCGGATATTTATGTTAGCTATTAGCTGGGAAGGGGTTGATGGCTGAGTTTTTATTATCTGGAGGCTGGAAGCCTCGTGAAATACCATGAGGAGCGCTGCTGCCAGCGTCGCTTTTTATGTGTGTTTACTGTGAAATTTATTTTTAATTTAAGCGACGCGCTGCCTGCAACTGGAGTGACGGCAGAGAGCGGGAAAGAGGGGGAGTGAGTGAGTGAAAAAGGAACAGAATAACACGGCAAAACATTTAAACAGGATGCAGTAGCAGCAGCAGCAGCAGCAGCAGCGGCAGCTGCAGCGGCAGCAGCAGCAGCAATGGCAACAAGGGCAGCATCCCCTCCATTCCTTGGCTGCAGCCCCATTGGCGACCAAGTCGAGTCAAGTCATGCAGCCGAGCTGAAATTGCTTAAAAATTGCCAGACAGTGCAAATATGTTTCGGGGGAGAAATGGCCCGGGGCTCGGCTGTTTGCCATTGCCATTGCCATTGTTGTTGTCGTTGTTGTTGGTGGAGCTGGAGCTGGATCTTCGTTCACTGTTGCCAGCCTCGAGTTGACAGCGGCAGCAACAAATAGTTTGCCCAAAAAAAAAAAAAAAAAAAAAAGCGGAATAAAAGAACAACGCACAAAGATCAACTGCTGCCTGCCTTTGCCTACCCAGCCAGGCGCAGCCCACTGACGACCTCCCCCCGTTTTAGGAGCTGCTCCGCTGCTGCTGCTGCTGCTGCTGGCGGGACGTCATGGGGCCAGCTGTCAGTCTGGGCGCATTAAAATGCAAAAGCATTTCATTTGCCGCCTCGCAGACAAAATTCAAAATCAGCAAATTACGTGCCAGCAGAATGGCGGGCCATGTAACTAACACTTGGCAAACTGCAAATGCAGCAGGAGTAGGAGCAGCAGCAGCAGCAGCAGCAGCAGGAGGTGGAGCAGCAGGAGGTGGAGCAGCAGCCACCCCTGGGGCGATAGAACCTTTCTCCATTTGGCATGGCCAGGACCATTGCTAACCCTCTCCCGATGCCCGCTTAAGACGACATGTAATTATCGTTGGCAAAAAGGGAATTTTACAGCGTGAATGTCACCAACGTTGTCGACACGTAGCGAAGCGGTGACTGCAGCCGGCATAGCCAGTCACAGTCAGTCACAGTGAGTCACAGTGAGTCACAGTGACTGTGATCTAATTGAGTCAAAAGACACAAGAATCAAAGTTCAGATCGTGAGCTCAGCTAGTTAGACTAAACTACATGGGGAGCAAAAAAAGACGGGTTTAGGAAAAGTTATTGGCTAGTCCCTTGGAAAAGTCTTATAGATGTGAGTAGTACTCAACGCTCTTTAGCTAATTATGATGCGTAGCTTAACTGCAGAGATCACCGCTCGTGAAGTACTTCATTGTCTTCACTTGCGCGTCACTCGCTCATCTCTATTCCTGCTGGTCACAAAAGCTGCCTCAAGCAGCACCAGCACCCCCAGCACCTCCAGCCACGTCTGAGCGGGCTTAGAAAAATGCTCAATGCCTCGTGACTGGCAACAGCTGTGAATGGAATGGCGAGCCCCAATGCCAATCGGCAGTTGTTAATGAAGTCGGCTCCACTCTTAGTGCTTCCCGGGCCGGGAGTGGGTGGCCTCCTGGGCGAGTGAGTGGGCGAGTGAGTGAGTGGCCTCGCTGGCATACGTGTTGGTATTTTGCACTCACTGAAGTTTATTTAAATTTTCAGCTGCTGCTCTGGCTGGTCCCCTCGTCAAACAGTCTGTCGCTTAGCCTATCGCTCAACCTGTCTTTCTTTGTCCCTCTCTCTCTCTCTCTTGGCCTGTCCCGCTGTCTAGCTGTCCGGCCATCCGATTACTTTCGCTGTCTAAATAATTTCGCAAAACGGTTTCGGGTTATTTGAGCTGCGCTTTGGGGCTACCTCAAGGTGAATGGCAAGCGAACGGGCGCACAAGCAAACGAACGGTAATTACTTAAAAATCAACCTCCTGCTGCCACCCCCTGCTTGGACACGAAATCGGATTCAAAGTCGAACCCGTACTCGTGTTGGCTACTTGCAATTGGAGTTGGAGACGTAGTCGTGACTCTTACTCCTTGTGCGTGTGCCGGTTTATGGCACGTTTGGGAGCTGGCGACTGATGGCTGCTGCAGGAGGCGCAGGAGGCCGGGGCAGTCTCTGCACTTGAGCGGCTGCTGTCCATTTGAAAAAGTGAAATGTAAGTAATTAAAATTGCCAGCAAACTGGTTACCCGATACCCGCATGCCAGACAATAGTTTACTCATGGGCTGAGGGTGTTGCACTTGCTGATTAGACTCCAATATATTGGAGGTGTTGCCACAGTCCCCACTTCCCCTACCTCTGCCCCAACAGCTAGTGTCAACAATTACGTTGCGTAGGTTCGCACGCCCTCCACCAGACCTCCACCAGACCTCCAGCTCCATGGCATATCAGAAACAGTTCCCAGTTCCCAGTTCCCAGTTCCCAGTTCCCAGTTCCCAGTCTCTCAGTCTCTCAGTCTCCCCATCTCCAATGGGTATCCATCTCCCATCCCAAGTATTCAATTGAATTGGAGCATTGTTTGTTTCTGGAAATGCTCGCTCTCTGTGCCCATCTACATTACGTATATTATTTTTTTGGCTGTTTGTTTTTTCAGTCACGGCTGCCGAAGAGGCTGCAAAAACGCCGAAAAGGCACGTAGCTCATTGCCGGAACAGCAAACGGAGCCGTGGCCATGGCACTTTACCACGTTGCCTGCCACTTTGCTTTCATTTCATTTCGTTTCGTTTCGTTTTCGATTTTCCATTTCTTTATGAAAATTGCTGATAATCACACAAAGCAGCAGCAGCAGCAGCAGCAGCAACTCCTCTGGCAAGAGTCGAAGCCACGTCATGCCAAAGTGCGAAGCTGAGACACTTGCCTCGCAGATCACTCGATATATACTTATCTCTAAGAAGGGACGCAGAGCCAAACGAAGGGCAAAGTCTTTTTTTTTCCTCTTTTATTATTTTTATTATATACTGCGCCCATTGAAAGTGGCAAATCAGGGTATATTGATTTTGTTCAAAAGTATGTAACAGGCAGAAGGAGGCGCGGCAGACCTCGTAAAGTCTATATATTCGTGATCTGGGTGACGAGCAAAGTTGATATAGCCATGTCCGCATGGTCTAGAGTCGATAACTATTTCCGTTGCAGAGTTATCGATTTCAACATTTATCGTGCATCAGTTATAAAATTATATCTCGCTCATCTTTAGAGTTGGAGTCGCCAAGTCTTTTGCTTATATATAGAGACTACTTAATACAATTTCGATTTTTGTTAGATTTTGAATATCAGCCCCAAATTTCCGCCAAATATGAAATGAACGTAATTCCAATACTAGAGACTTGCAACTTGGCAAATAGACACATTTTAGTTTTATTTTATTCTGAAACTTTTTTATTATATTCTGAAACTTTCATGAAGATCGTCCGTAAAGAAATGGAGTTATAAGCGTCCTGCCCACCCCCAAGCCAAGAGTATTTTTTTACAGGGTATCTCGTAGTCGAGCAGTCTCGACTAGAGTCTCCTTACTTGCTTTTTTTTTTGGACAAGTGCTTTCGAGCTGTACTGTGTACTGTGGGGGCTGTGACTGAAAGTGATTTCGAAAGTGGCAGCGAGTGTGAAGATTATAATTGTGTGTGGGGCGAACTCTGCAATCTGAGACACAGACGAGAGAGCTGCAACGAGTCTATGCATATATGCAAATGATTCGCTCGATTAAGGCAGGCAGATGTATGTACTATATGCCTGGGCCAGGTCAGCGTTTGCTCTGCAGTTATTGAGCTACTATATTCCGGCTGCATGAAATGCGAGAATATAGTTTCTATAGCTCGCTGGCTGGCTTCTGCTCTATGAAAGTTGTCCAAGTACTTCTGGAAAAGTAAACTTATTTTTGGCTTTGATACGAATATGCATTCACTAACGAATGCAATGAACTTGCTGCAAGTTCTAGTTGCCTAGAGTCGTCGCTCAATGCAAATGATACAAATGGAAAAACTTGCTTACTTCAAGCGCATTTTAATCAACTCTGAATGGCGCCACTCAATCTCAAAATGAGCAGCAGCAGGCTGACAGAGAGCGAGAGAGAGAGAGAGAGAGAGAGGGGGCTGTCTGCCGAAAATGCATCCTGCACTAAAAAACATGTTTAATAAATGAAATTGTCATACCCGTTGGGCTTCTGTTGTGGCGTCTTGCAGCGTAGGGGCAAACAACTTAAGTTGACAACCTCAACGTCTATGCCTGATGATCTTAATGATGTTGATGATGATGATGTTGTTGTTGCTGCAAGCTGACAATCAGAATGTTGACATTGTCGCTGCCTCTGCCTGATGACTTTGAATGACTCAACTCGCAGTCGCTGCGTTGCCTTTTGCCCATATTGAGCACACATCGAGCCAGAAGTTGAATCAATGCTCCATGCCTGCCATGCTGCACTCTATCATTGGAGCTAAGTGTAATTATTTGAAGCAGACAGCATTATCATTATGACTGACTGATAAAAATAATGTACAACACTCAGTCTCTCTTCCTCTCCGCACTCTCTTTGCGCTTTGGGGGAGCGCTTTATGTGCTCACGTTGAAGTTTAGCCGCAGCTTCAGCTGTCGCTAACAGCCTCAGCCTCAGCCCCAGACCAACCCCAACCCAACCCAACTCCAACTCCATTCAGACATTATTTTCATTGAATCGCATCATGCTCGAAAATTTATTGTTATTATTAGTCGCCGTTCTCTTCGCACTCTTCAAGCTATTTTCATTTCTTTTTCTTTTTCTTTTTTTTTTTTTTTTTTTTTTTTGGCTCGTTGTGTCGCCAGCTCTGCTGCCTTTTCAGTTTTAGTTTCCAGCTCGAGTTCGAGTTCGGGTTGAGTAAAAACTTATGTGAAAATTCATAATTGGATTATGGCATTTTCAGCGGTCGTTGGCGTCGCCTTTGCGCGCCCAGCTTGAAGGGGGTCCGCCGCAGCGACTTCGACTGCTGCTATCAGCATCTGCATCTCCAGCTGTAGCTGTGGCTGCATAAGTGAATGAATCTTGCCACAAGTGACAATGAACTTGAAAGGAAACCACAAAAAAACAAAAAGCAAAAAACAAAAAAGTCTCACTCGCATTACATTTATTTTGTCTATATTATTTTTTCAGCAAAGCGAATTGCTTTGCTTCAGCCCCATTAAAGCCGTTGCAAAGAGTCCACTCGATTGTCATAAGCATACAATGCAATAATGAAGCTTAGCGTCCATTGCCCAAGGTCTCTAAGCAACAGCTTAGTTATCAGCATTAACAGTTGCTTCACATTTACTAAACTTGAAATATTTTCAATCTGTGACAGTTGAATGTGACTTTAATCATTCAAGACTTGCCTAAGCTGAGCTAAATACTTTATGCATAAACATTTTTTATGAATTTAAAAAAAAAATTTAATATATATATATTTATTATAATATATACAGATTAGTGTCTTGCAGCTTCATGTAAAGAGAAATTAATTGAATAAATATTTTTAAGGCGAGCAAATCTAATAAATACGGTATACAAAGTAAGGATGGATTTTTGGCTGCACGTAACACAGATAATGCAGACATTTGTTCGATTTGAATATACTAGATTAAAGTCTAGTAGGACTCTTGCTAAGAGATGATAAACAAACAAAAAATACCTTGAGAGCCTGGCTGGCTATGCATCTAGGCATTGCAGCTCGAAGATCTGCTGGAACTAATAGAGGACTCAGACTCAGACTCAGACTCAAGGCTTTCTTTGCAATCTTTTGACAATGATTTTGCCTATTCATACATATGTATATGTATCTGAGCCCAGTCTGTGTTCAGTGCTCAGTTAAAGCCTGCCTTTGCTCTCTGAGTATTCTCCAAAAGAACCTGAACGGTAAAATCTAAGGACCTAAAGATATTGCAGCCAGAATCATAGCTGAGTCTGGGAGACTTTCTCTGCTACCCGAAGAACCGAAGAGAAACATCAAAGGAAGATGCTAAGAACAGTTAAGGATGGCAATGAGCGAAAGAACAGCATACAAAAAAAAAAATAATAATAAAATAAAATAAATAAAATAAATAAATAAATCAAATTAAATAAATAAAAAAAAAAAAATAGCAGACATTAGCTTAAATGGATGTTAATAAAAGATAAAAAATTAACTTAAAAATTACAAAATAAATATTCATTAATATATAAAAAAATAAATAAATAAATAAAAAAAAATAAATACATGAATAAATAAATAAATAAATAAATAAATAATAAAAAAAATAAATAAATAAATAAATAAAAAAAAATAAATAAATAAAAAATAATTAATAAATAAATAAATTTAAAAAAATAAAAATAAAATAAATAAAAAATAAATAAATAAATAAATAGAAAATAAATAAATAATAATTTAATTAATAAATAAGTAAATCAATCAAGTAATAAATAAATAAAATAAATAAAAAATAAATAAAAAATTAAATTAATAAATAAGTAAATAAACCAATAAATTAATTAATTAATAAATATATATATATATAAAAAAAAAACGCAATAAAATATGAAAGACATGAGCTTAAACGTATAATAATCAAAGAAAGGAATTACCTTAAAGCACACAAAATAAATATTCATGAATAAATAAATTAAAATTTAAAAAATATATATTTATATATTTAAAAAAAATTGAAAAAAAAAAATTTGCATTACATTTTGAGCACATCTCAGACATAGAAAAACTTTGATTGATTAGAAAAAATATTGATTAATTTCTAATTATGCCTTGAGCTTTGCTTAAGTTACTCAAATAGAGCAAGTGCTGAAGTAAATAATTTAGAGAAGTTCAATATAAATAAAAATAAAAAAAAAATCGAAAAATGCTGTTTAACCACTTTAATTTGGGTTCAGGGTAACTTGGAAATACCCTGTTATCCTGCTGAAAGGGTTTGACAAATGCATGAAAATTCAATTTGAAATCAAGCGAATACAAATTGAAATTGGCTTTGTTAAAGTGGGCAAAGTAAAGGCTGAAAATGCTGAAATCATTTACTCAAAAAATGCGCAATCTTGTCGTTACTGGGGCAACGCCTGCCCTCTGCCTGCCACTCACACACGCAGTCTCCCTCTCCCCCTCCCACACTCTCTACCTTTTCTTTTTTTTTTTTTTAGATAAAATATGCATGCGTTTAAATGCGTTACAATAAATTTTTGATTTATTTGCGACGCCATTGACTGAATTTTAAATTACGCCGATTTATTTCAGATTTTTATATATGAGCAGGAGGCAAAAAAAAAAAAAAGCTGAAACAGAGACAGAAACAGCGGCAAAGCAGCTGCCATGCAAATTGAGTGGATATGGCTATTGAAACGGGCTAAATCTGTGGGCCGTGTTTGCAAATGTGGCTCTTAGGATCCGCATGCGGTTCAGGGCAACACCTAGAAATAACAAACTCTGCTTTTAACGAGCGCCGCTTCAATATAGTGATTTGTCCAGCTCTATATATATATATATGTGTATATATTTTATGATTGGCATTTTGCAGTTATTTTGTATGTGTTTCGATTCAGCTGCAAATTGGCAAATGAAAAATGGGAAAACATTTCTCACAGCGCACTTTTGTTTTCATTTGATTTCATTCGCAGCAATTCAATTTATGCGATGTCGTTAGTTAGTTGATCTCTAAATACAAGTATATATATGTATATAGAGCACCTATATGTATGTATGTACTCTCACTCGAACTGTGGCATAACTGTTTATAACAATGTTTTTTTTTTTTTGTTTTTCCTCTTTGTTTTTGTTTTCGTTTAGCCCTCCCGTTCGTTTGGTAACTTAATTAAGTCGGCTCATGTTAACCTAAGCGCAGCTTTTACTTTGCCATGGGAAATGGCGCGACGCGGCGTCTTTAAATGAAAAGCGAGCTGCGACAAGGTCTACTCCCCGAAAAAAAAAAAAAAACAAAAAAAACGGAGAGGAAGAGGAAGAAGCAGCAGCAGCAAAAGGCAAGTATAAACGGCAACAAATTATCAAAAGTAAAAGAAAAAAAAAAAAAAAAAAAGCAACAAAGCGAAAGAAAAATAGGGGAAAACAGAGTCCAAGTGAAATAGTGGAGGCTGGTAATTATGCCGTTTGTTTGTCGCTTGGCCGCATTGTTTCACATGGCTCGAATTGCGGGCTCTGCAATGGAAATCAGCTAAGGTTAAAAGCCAACTGAATTATATGTTTATATACACATTATATATATATACATAGTATATAGGCAGCAATCATGTCTGGAGCTGAACTCGCAAATTTGGCATACTTTGCAAACATCGTCATCTTACGATATTCAAATGTAGCTGCAATTGTGGCCTTTGACATTTGACACAACTCAAAATTCAAATGAATTGTATTAGATATTAATTTGTTAATATCTTTGCGATATTCATCTGAATATATTCAAATTTAGCTTCAATTTGTTTATACATCATTTCTTATACAGATCTCAAAAAACGTGCGTCACATCTACATTTAATAGCAATATATCAATATTTTAATCTTACGATATGCAGGTATATTTTTGAAATATGAAAATAAAGTTTGTGTAAGAAATTACCTTTTTAGATTTGTATATCAAAGATATATATCAAAAATTGTAACGATATTTAAATGTATTGAAAGATGAGCTTGTGTAGCAAAAGTATAATTAGCTGAATTATCGTTATTTGACTATCGTATTACGATATGCAAATGTAGCTTCAACTGCCTCATTTATCAGAATTAGCTGCTGCATAAATAATGCAAATGAAATTTATTGCTAATATATCAATATCGTAATCTTACAATATTCAAATATTCCTATAGCAATGATAATATATCATGAAATACATCCAGATACACTTGCATATCAGCAGCAAAAGCAACAAATGTCAATATCGTAACACGATATTCAACTGTATCACAATTTACATCATCTGCAAATTTAAAAATAATTTTGAATATTATATATCAAATGTATATTATCAAAATATGAATATCGTAATATTACGATATTCACAAGAATCGTCAGCTGTATCACTTATCCTTTATATTGTAAGATACTCATGCATCATCAAATCCATTTGAATATCGAAATATGAAAATGTCAATATCGTATTATTACGATATTCACAAAATTGTTAACTGTGTCACGTATCTTCTATATTGTAAGATACTCATGCATCATCAATCAAATGCATTTGAATATCGAAATATGAAAACGTCAATATCGTATTATTACGATATTCACAAGAATCTTAAGCTGTACCACCTGATCTTTTATACCTTACTCATGCATATAATGCATTTGCATATATTTAGTGTAGTTTAATATCAAAATATGAATATCGTAATATTACGATATTCACAAGAATTTATTAATTAAATACCAATTATCTATTACATCTTACGATAAACGTATGCTATATATAGAATATGCATATATATCATCATACGATATTAAACTCCAAGTCAAAGGCGATAGATCAAAGAAGAACATTGTATGAACCCTCAAGAACAGATAGTTATTCTTCACATACATATACACCCCATATATATATGTATGCTCTTTGATCTAATTCATGGGTGACTTGCAGTTCTCTTAAGATTCATGAGTTTTCAGTGAACACGATCATAACCATAACCATAAAGTTGACTATGTTATAGTTGTTATAGCGCATATCTGCCCGAGTTAACATTTCGATTTCGACTACATCGCTCCCTTCCGGCTGCATTGCCATGCCATGCCATGCAGACATTTGTTGTCTAAATATAGGACCCACCCCAGCTGTAAGCTGAACTTGTGCATCACAAATCAACACCAAATCCGAGTCTCAAGTGCGCCCACAAATAGCTACAGACACACTCGCTAAGAGAAATTTTTTGAAAATCTTTCGGCTGTTCGACTGTTGAGTAATTCGAACGAACTGTCGCCTGGGAATCGTACGACTCTCAGCTCCTTCTGAAACATTTGATGAGCATTAACGACATCTAATGAGCATCATTAGTATGTGAAAATGCAGCAGTCGCAAAGGCGTACAGTCGAAAATACTATCAACCACAAGCGCGACCTGTGCCTGAGCCGACACCGAGATAAGATGCCAGCCTACAATTCATCTATGCATGCCAGCCAGATACATCTGTATCTCTCTCTATCTCTCAGTGTGTGTGTGTACATGCTGCTAATGAAGTGGAAAAAGGTTGTACGTGATCGTGCGAGCTAAAAAGGATCCAGGGCCTGGGCATGGGCCTGGGCCTGACTTGACTTGGTTTGGTCTGGCTTCTGTGCCTAGCCGACAAATTCCAATTTCGTAATTTTACGATCGCTGTCGATCGCTGAGCCCGGCCAGCTGCCAGCTGTATCCCACAGACGCCAGACGTCCCGATCCGACAGTTCGATTTGACTTTGATCGAAAGTGTTGGAGTTGCGGGGCGAAATATGTCAATTTAAAAGTCAAATTTTTGAATGATGATCAATGATCGTGTTTGAACAGATCTCTGTGTGGGCGGGTTTACTGAACTTTAGCTCTGTCTGCTGCGCTCTCTCATTCTCACTCTCCCTCTCTCTCTCTCTCTCTCTCTCTCTCTCTCTCTTTCTTTTATATTCTTGCAGTTTTATGTGCTGCCTTCGGGTCAATCCTCTGACATTTCCATTTGTCCCATGTGCTTCGGGTTTTACCTCAACCAAAAATCTTGTCGTAATTAAATAAAATTTATAATAATTTCTTCTCTCTCACTCTGTTTGTGTTGCGTTGTTGTTGTTGTTTCATTTTGCTCCCTCCCGTCTCTCTATTTTTATTTTCATTTTCACTCTGCTCCATTCTGAACATCGTTTTTTTTTTTCTTTTTTTTTTTTCGATTTGTTTTTCTTTTGCGCTCTATTCAGCCAGAGATTTTTTTGTTTCTCACAGCGTCGCGTCTCGGGGGGGCTATTAAATAGCATGTCCAGTGCCCCGTTTGTAGTTCTTATATTATTATTATTATTATTGTTACAACACACACACACACGCACACACGCACGCTCTTCTTCTTTCTTTTTGGTATTCTGTGTCATTTTCGTATTGCGTGTATTAAAAGAAACAACAACAACAACAATTATAGAAACAGCTAAGCGCACAATAAACACCTTTGCCTTAGACATAGACATAGTCTTTGACTTGTTCGCATTCTTCGTCATCATCTCTCTCTCTCTCTCTCTCTCTCTCTCTCTCTCTCTCTTTGTCTCTCTCTATCTCTATCTGTGGCAGCTTCCGCCTCAGTTAAAAATAATGACAATTGAAACTTGGACATTCACGTATTCATGGAAGGAAATCCAAAGATTACATGCACTCATTATGGCAACCATTATCCATAGCTCTCATGCAATGCCCAGAACCAGTTTCATACCATTTTATTTATTTAATTTTTTTTCGTAGCACTGTGTCACATCAGTAATTGGTTGGCTCTTGGCCAACTGTTATTACTTTTGAATGTAAGATTTCTTAAATTTATAATGAAACTTATTTGCCAGAGTTTTGGCTTAGCACGTTATCAGCTGAGCGGAACTGAGAGATCGCAGAATCATCTTAAGAAATGTTCTCTATGCAAGGTTACTTACGATGTTAACGAGCCGAGCCCGAAACACACTTCCTTCCAGAACAAAGGACTGACCTGGCACTAACTATCGAAGAAATCAAAGAAGGCAAAACAAAGCTGTTTGCCAAAGAGCCTCAGACTTCCTCGGAAAAGGTATTGCAGTGAAAGTAGTGATGGCTGGAGGTAGAAGAAATCTCTGCTCAGCTAGAGCACATAGAATGCCTTCAGCTTGACACAAAAATCTTGTCTAAATTATGTTTTATGTATGGCTATAATCCATTATATATCGTAATCTAAGCAAAGTCAAACAATTTGTTGTTTTGATAATAAGATTAATACAAATAATTTGTATTTATGTTCAATAAAAAAATTAATAAAAACAATACAAATAATATGCCTTTGACATTTTGTTGTGTCTAATAAATTGCATAGGCATTTTCTTCATGATTTATCTGCAGCCATAAAATTTATATATATACTATATGTATATACATATGTAAATATTTACATTTGAGTTTGATGTGGCACAGAATGCGCCGAGCCTCGCATAACTTGAGTGAGTGCGTACTTTTCCATTTCTTTGGCTTAAGTTGTGAGCCCACAGGTGCGCACAGACCCACGCACACTCAGGTGAATTGCTGGGATCGCACAATGGGGGTTTCACAAGCAATTGGCAACCTTGTGCTGCTTGAGAATGGTAACAGCGTTGCCACCGGGGAGCAATCTGAGCCAAAGAGCGAGAGACAGAGAGAGGGAGAGTGAGTGGGCCTAGCGAGGGCGGCACATAAAAATTTGTGCATAATTTGTAGGGCAAGAAAAGTAGCTCAGAGCCAGCGCAGATTTGAATGCAGCCAAGTGATAATAACCTTGGCCAGAGCCGAGCTGAGCTGAGCTGAGCCAGGGAAACATGTCAGTGGCATGTGGGAAAATGATGGAAATGCCAACAGCAACGTTTCCCACTCTCGCCCTCTCCATCTCCCACTCCCATTATCTCTATATGTGTGTGTGTGTGTGTGTGAGGCCCTAGTCTGTGGGCTAATTGCAGGCGCGGATTTTGCCATCGCTGGGGTGTCAATTAAATTCACTTAGTAGGTGCGACGACGACTGTGCCACATGTGCGTTGCAGCTGCCTGCGTCGTCTATCTGCTGACTGGCTGCTGTTGCTGCTGTTGCTGTTGGGACTGCTCGCTGCTCGCATTGCATTGCTTTTTCTTTGTACATTTTCATTTTGGTTTGCTGCTGCGTGAGCTTCTGGTCTTTGTCAACGCTCAGACTGTTGTGCATGGATCGTAGATTGCAGACTGCAAACGCCTCAAAGGTCAGCCAGTTGTTTGGGGCCAAGAATTTATGGACGAGAACAAGTGCAACGACTGCAACAGCAACAGCAGCAACAGCAGCAGCAGCAGGAGGCACTTTCATGTGGCATGCCATCAATGCGCCTTATTTCATTTACTTTTCCATTATGTTCGTCGGCTGGCATAAATGCAGCCCGGGGACAATTTGTAATGCGATTAATCCGCTTGATTAGGCTGGGCTTTATCTTAGAGCAGCACATGGCAGGCAAGGCCAACACGGACAGCAGCAGCAACTAGCATGCACAGTGTCTGATTTCTTATCGATATAGATATGCGAAAGTCCTGAGAGATCCATATAGATCTATAGAGAGAGCGAGAAGCAGAGAGAGAGAGATAGATGTAATGTTATTCCTTGCTTTAGCCTTAGGAACTAATCTAGTTAACTTTTATACCATGAGCTGGATTAGCCTAAAAACAATTGCTTTCGTTTAAGAACAATATGAAAATAGTATTTTTCACAAATACAGGGTATATTTGGGCATACTCGACTACTGCCATGCAATAATTTTCGATCGATTGCAAAATATTATGATGCATTGACATGCATATATGTATATCTCTCAGATGCTGTTCGAGCTGCTCTGCTGCTATGATCCATCCTATACCACAGTGCACTGCGGCTGCGCAGCTGCAGAGCTGCTGAGTGCTGCAGCGAGTGCAGCAGCACGCACCGTGACACAGACCTTGCGTACCTCGTTCTCTAGGCAAAGTCTGTGAAATGTGCTGCATTTCCGGTAGCTGACGCTCAACAGAAACTGGAAGGGCTGTGGCCAGAGCAGGCGCAGGAGGCGGGGCAGCTGCACAGGAGCGGCAGGGGTCGGCAGGGGACGGCAGGGCTGCAGCATTAACAAAGAGCTCACTGCTGTGCGTGTTTTATGCGTGTGCGTGTGCGGTTCATTCATCTCGAATGTTGAATGTTGAATGTTGTGGATCTTGTCGATGCCAGCCAGAGTCGTTGCCTGGCTGTGGACGTGTCTTTTGGCTTGCAATTGATTTCTTTGAATTTTTCGCTCGTTTGTTTTGTGCACATTTATTTATCTAGTTTTGTGTGAAGTCATTTTGTACCTGCCGTCGCCGTGAAATACTTTTGTATCACTTGCCAGTCCAGGCCTGGCCTGGCATGGGTCTGCATCAGAGTCTGAGTCTGCGACTGAGTCTGGCTTCCTGTGAAGCAGTCCGGCCGGCTGTCAGATCCTGTGAAAATTACACACACTAAAGTGTAATTAACAAACAGAAATGAGGCTGCTGTTCGGGGATTAGACGTGCCAGCATCTTTAGCATCTCTCACATATATCTCTATCTCTATCTCTATCTCTGGACTTGTCACTGCCACAGTTTCCCACACACACACACATGGATAGACTCAACAATCATAATTTGTTAGTCGTATAATTTGTGAACGGCATTGCGGGTCCTTAGCCATTGCTGCACTGGGCGTGGCATTGGTCGGGCGTGCGACCTTGCCGCAGCAATTAAAGCATCGCCGTCGCCTTTGCCGTTGCCTTTGCCGTTGCCGTCTGCCCCGCTCAAGTGCCAGAGCCAGGCTCGTACCTTCAACTACCTGCTATGACAGTGCATTGTGCAATGTTGTCCATAACCCTTGCTCTCATTACGCCAAACAAGCCGCAGTTGCTGCCTCCTGGCCAAATCAAAGCATTGCATGCCGCCTCAAACTATGCGCCGACAGATCCCAGCAATTGTCCAAATGAGCCCAGAATTCGATGTTGATTAAAATAATTTGAAAATCGTTTCGGAAAAATACGCACTCAAATTAATAATTCAATACAAATGCAATGATCATTATATTGATGAAAGGAAAACAAAGGAAATATAAGGAAAATATGTGACGGAACAGCCAGTGAAATCAAGCGATGTTTCACTTGATATATCGATTGCTTTTGATCAAATATAAAATAGAAAATTTCCAAATAAGACTTGGAAATGACATTTTCATTAAAATAATTGAAGAATAATATCAAAATAAAGGAAAATGAGGGATAAGAAAGTCAGAGAAGTCATAGAAACCAAGAGCTGCCGCAGTTAAACTATAGATTTTTGTGTTCCTTTATATAGTGTGATTAAAGTAATTTCAAAATTCTTATAAAATAATTTTGTATATTAAGCATACAATAAAAATTCAAAAACTATTAAATTGATTAAATTTTTTGATTCTTCTAAAAGTCCCCAATTAATCTATAGATATTTTTTAATTATTAAAACCAAGAGCTGCCGCAGTTAACCTATATATATATATATATATATATATATATACATATATATGTATATACCCATTAACCCCCAAACTGATCAGAGAGTAAAGATTTCAGTTCGTATATAAGTAGACAATGAAATGTCTTAACGGACGTTCGACGACTTCCGGCTAGACTCGTCTCATTAGACTCGCGCTCTCTCCCCCTCTCTCTCCCTCTCTCTCTCTCACTCACTCTCTGTGTCTCTTTCATTTATGCATATTTGAAAGATCGCACTGCATGTCTGCCTGCGTATTGGCCAACATTCAATCAGTTTCGCATTACTCTGGCGGCGATTCGGTTACCATTATACCCGAAACTCTCGCTGTCGCTGCCGCCGTCATCACGTGCCCGGCAATTAGTCGACGGCCGGACAGACTAAGCAGCACACGAAGGCACTCTCTGTGTAGAGATGTGCGTGTGTGTGTGTCTAGAGGGACACAAAGTGCGCGACAGACAACCATTTGCAATGCTTCAATGGGCAGCCCGCCAAGTGCAGGGTCTGTAGTTGTTTCTCTTGTGCTTTGCATAATTTGCGCTTATCAAACACCAGACACACACACACACACACACAGTCAAAGCCAAAGGAAAACAAAAAAAAAAAAGGTTCTACGCTGACTTTCGCTTGGCTGACTCCGTGTGCGCGGGTGGATAGGGCGACTCTGTGAGAGTTGAGTTCCGTCTCGGAGATATTTTTGGCATTTGGTTTTTGGTGTTCAGTATTCGGGGTGCATAGTCGGTTAGTCGCGTGCCCGGCGCAGGTGCACTGATTACCTGCGCCCGGCTGACTCATGTTTGAAATCGTCCACCCAGTACCTGCCGCATCCCCCTAGCAGCTGACAGCCAACCCTCCCGCAGCCCGTTTCCTGGTCGAAGCATTTGTCAACGTCACGTCACATCGTGGGCGGCTCTCAGCTCTCGGCATTCTACATGTATTTTTTAAAGGCATTTTCCATTCCATGTTTTCCTTTTTTGCCTATTTTGCTTCCAATTTCAGTTCCAATTCCAGTTCCAGTTCCAGGCAAGTGTTTGTTTTCTGAGCTGCGCTTGCTGTCGTTTTCTGCATCATCGAACTCGATGTTGCTGTTGTTGTTGTTGTCGCAACGTGACTCACCTCAGCAAATGGGGGAAACCCTTTAACACTTGACGACTTTCGACTATTTTTTGCCGCTGCTGCTCCCGGCTCAGTATTTGTATTAGTCTTTGCCTGCTGCTCTATAATGTCGAATGCTAATTGGCCACGCCCACACTATGTAACTTCAGTCCCCCCACTGAAGTCTGGGACGTCAGCCACTCGAAAGTTCGAGTACATGTCACATGGGTTGTTGCCCCAATCACACACACACACACACACACACACATACTGGAGGTAAATCCTACTGCACAACAAAATTTAAACAAGAGGAAACGGTTAATATTTAAAATTTCTCGCACAATAAAAAAAAAAAATAATAATAATAAAATAAATAAATACAAAATCAAATAAATAAAAATTATTAAATGATTTTTAGTACTATTAAATTAAATATAAAAGCTGAACAAAATCGGAAAATCTCTTTGGAAATAATAAAAAAAAAAAAAATAATAATAATAATAGTCAATTGAGTATTTTTTTTTTTTTTTTCAATATTAAGCATAATATAAAAAATGTATGTTATTCAAAAAAAAAAAAAAAAAAAAAAAAAAAAAAAAAAAAAACATCAAGGAAAATAATTCCATATTTTTTTAACGATTTTATTTTATTAATTTTTTAAATAAATTAATATAAGCTCAAACTAAAATCAGAAAAATCAAAATTATGTGTGAATATAAACTTCAATTAAAATCAAGAAAAATCTTAAAAAATTAAAGTCAGCAAAAAAAAATTAAAAAGAAAAAAAAAACTTATAATGTATTTAATTTTATAATATAAGCAAAATATATACAAAGTCGAATTAATTAATCAATTGATTAAAAATATTAAATTTAAATTTAATCAATATCTAAAAGTATTTAAAAATAATATAAAAGCTCAAACGAAATTCAGGAAAAGAAAATGTCTTCAAATATAAAAAAAAAATAAAAAATAAAATAAAATAAAATAAAAAAATCAAGAAGCATTTTTATATTAACCAAATATAAACAAATTCAAGTAAAAATATTACGGTTAATTTATTTATGCATTTATTTATTTTTTTGATATAAATAGATAATTTACATCTAAATATAAAAAAAAATCCAGAAAAATATTACAAATAATTTACTTCTTTAAAAAAAAGTTTACTGAGATTTGATCAATATTTGAAGCAAGTTAAAATCAGAAAAAAAAAATTATTTCAATTTCTCTGCAAATTGAAAAAAGAAGAAGAGGAATTAAAATTTTTAAAATATTTTTCAAGTTTATCAAAATTTTCCATAAAAAAAGTTTGATTTCCTGCACTCGACTCGACTCTGTTGGAGAGTGTAAACAGCGGATGCTTGGGGATGTGTACAGGCAAAAGGATATGCAGAATAGGGAGGCTGGCTGGCTGGCTGGCTGGCAGGATGCTGGCTGGGATGCTGCGAGGATGCGGTTGCTGCTGCTGTACTCAAAAAAAAAAAAAAAAAAAAAAAAAAAAAAATGCAAAGCACGCTTGATTTAGCGTCATTAAAGGGGTTCGCTGGCAGCGCGAAGTCTGCTAGACAGCCAGCCTCGCTGTGGGCTGTGTGGCTAGCCACGCCTCCAGAATTTCCAGCAACAAAAGCCCAGCACACACACACACACACACACAGGGAGAGACACTCACATAGATTGACATGTGCCTGGCGGTGGCATTTTAATTGGCAGCCAGGACGCTGCGATGCGTTGTCGACTTCAGCATCCTATTTGGGGCAAAGACGGAAGCATATCCTTGTGGCATGGCACTCATAATGGGCGCATGCCATTGCATGTACCGTACGTAGTACGGCCGTAGTATTTGTGAATGAATGAATGAAATGCGAGTTCATTCATAAAATAAATCACAGTCGCATAGCCAATGCTAAACGGGGTAAGGTGCCTGCGACAGTCGAGAGATGCTGAGATAAGTTCTCAATGAAATGGATTAGTCAGCACGAGGGGCTGCCTGGCTGCCTGGCTGCCTGGCTGGCTGGCTGCACAAAGGTTCAGCGGAGCAGGAAGTTCTTGTTGACGGCCGAGTGACAGCAGTGGGCAGCAGGAGGCGGCTCTGCAGCAGGCAGGATTCTCGTCTCATTAGCGTGCGTTGGCCAAGGTGCTAGACAAAGTTGTCACATTCTGAGCTGCTGTTGCTGTTGCTTTGCCTGTTTGTTGAGGGTGGTGGGCTCGGCGTCTTGTTTGTCTGCTTCATCTACAACAACAGCAGCAGCAACAATTCATTCTATTTACCAGCATTTGTATGCATAGAAGCATAGGCGCATGGCTATGGGGAGTAGGCTGCAGGCAGAGGAAGAAAAAAAAAATGTTGTACACTCTATTGACAGTTCACTGCACGACACTTGACTGTTTGAGTTCGCATTCAAAACAACACCAGGCATACACACACACACACACACACACACACACACACACGCACAACACTTTAAGGCAAACACAAACATGAAGCCAGCGCACTTTCTTCGGGGGCAGCAGGCTGGCAGGCAGCGACACGTCGGCCTCAACAATGCAAGTTAATTAAGGCGCAATTAAACACAGACCAAGCCAAGCAATGAGCCTAGTTGCATATCAACAGTCAAGCCCAAGTGTACACATACACTGAGCGAAAAGATTCAGCTTAAGCAGCAAAACTGGTTTTTGCCAGCTAATGCAAACTCATTCATATATTTTTCTCTCTCTCTCTCTCTCTCTCTCTCTCTCTCTCTCTCTTTTTTAGTTCTCTTTGCAGTCTATGCCAGCAGCTCATATTGTCCGGCATAGACAATGGACTTAATGAGCGGCGGGTGCATGTTTTTGAGGGGAGTGACTGAAGGAGCATGAGGCGCTGGCGCTTGAGCATTGTGTTGAGCTTGTTATTTCATGCGCAGCATACGCACATGTTCAAGATATATGTAGATCTTAATGCAATCAGTGGCTGCGGCAAATGATGAGTAAACAAGGCGATTGAGCGCTTGAACGCTTGACTGATTAATACTCTATGAGAGGAATGAGTGCGTTAAGAGGAGAAGAATACATGTTGGGGAGAGAGAGAGAGAGAGAGAGAGAGAGAGAGAGAGGGGGAGATGGGAGAAAGAGTGAGGAAACGAGGTAGGCAGCAGAGAGAGAGAGAGAGAGAGAGAGAGACAGAAAGTGGAGGGCTACAGTTGTGAGAGACGCTCAAGGGAGAGTGGAAGAAAGGAAAGATAGGACCAGACAAGCAGTAAGAGCAGAAAGAGAGAGAGAGAGAAGAGGTAAGATTGCGAGGGAGAGAAAGGGAGAGGTAGAGTAGAAAAAAGAGGGGCAAGAGAGAGAGTGAGAAAACATAGAAAGAAGAGACGCAAGATAGAGAGAGAAAGAGTAAGAAGAAGAGAGGTAAGATTGCAAGCAGAGAGGGAGAGAAAGCGAGAAAGAGGAGGAGTACAATTGTGAGAGAAGATCAATTGAGCGAGGAAGAAAAAAAGGAAGAGAGCAAACGAGCAAGCGAGAGAGAAATAGAGAAATATGGCGAGAGCGAAAAATCGAGGATAAAATGGAGATAGAGAGGAAGAAACAGAGAGATAAAGAAAGAGATGCAGAGTGAAAGAAATACGATGGAAGAGCAAGATTTAGAGAAAAAGAGAGGTACAATCAAAAATACAAAGAAACATACAAAGAGGCATTAAGAGTGATGCAGAGGAATGAAGGAAGAAAGAGAGCAAAATGTGAAAGAAAGAGAGAGGGAGAGAGAGAGCAGAATGTGAGAGAGAGAGAGAGAGAGAGCTGAGACCTCATACTAGACGTAGACCTCATTTCAATTTAAGAAGAGAGAGAGAGAGTGTGTGTGAGAGAGAGAGAGAGAGGGAGATGGAGAGAAGAGGTCAGAGGTGCTCACAGTGTAGACCTCATACATTTAGATATAGCGAGAGAGAGAGAGAGAGAGAGAGAGAGAGGGACAGAGAGAGAGAGAGAGAGAGAGAGATAGTGAAGGATAGGAGATAGTGGACAGAGAGAGCAGAGCTAAGAGGTTCTCACATTAGTTGATCTCATATATTCGATTGCCTTGCCACGCCCCCAATTGACATTCGTTTCTTCTTAGCTTACTTCTAGAGTTGCACAGAAAATTTCAAGCTATATATAAAAAACTATACGATTTCCGAATTCCGAATTAAGGATCATATTATCTTTTAATAAATTCGATAGTAAACAGTAAAAGTCGATTCCTTTTCTACTTGAAAAAAGAAATATTGTTTGAGTTATAATCGAAAACTTTGAAACATTCAAAATGTTTACAGCTCAAATTTGATATATAAAGAGAAATTTAGAATAGTTAATAAAGCTTTGTCAATGCTGTCTGAGCTTGGCAGTTGGCTAGGATCTGGCATTGATCTGTGTCTGTTCGACTGCTCGATCGGCTTTTGTAGAATATGAGCTGGATATTAGAATTGAGCGAGCAGCGAGACACAGTGGGACGCAACTGCAGCTGAGGATTAGCAGCAATTTATCAAGTGGCCAGACAGACGGCTGCCCAGCTGCTGGCTGGCAGAACGAACTCTTTGGCAGTTCTTTGGCTGGCTGGCAGGCTGGCTGGCTGGCAGGCTGGCGTGCCGCAGATTCTTGACCACGTTTTCAGCTGGCTTCGGGTGGCTGGCAGCCCAAAGACAAGCTGAAGCAGCTGAACCGCAGCATTTGGCCAGCTGAAGCTGCAGTTGGTCAAGTTCTGCATAGTCGAGCCATAGTTTTCGTGCGAAACTTTTCAGCTGCTTGTAATTATTTATAGCACCTCGAAGGAGGCTGCCCCCCCCCCCACACACCCACACCCAGCGCACTGCATAATTGTTGGAAGCTGCTTTGATTTGGAGCTTGGCGCTGCCCAAAGATGCTTGCACATAGTACTCTGTGCACTTGAGCCCAAGTCCAAGCCGCAAAAACTTTGCAACAATGAAAGTAACCGAATTGCGGCACAAAAACCCCAAAGCCAGACAAAATAAAGCACAGCGAGGCTCTGAGGTCCGGAAAGACGGAAATAAGTTCTAATCTGGGCAATGCGTTTCCATAAACTTGGCCAAAGGCAGCGCTGGCAGGTGTATGTATGCGTCATCCTTGTGCAAAAGGTCAAAGTGTGAGCTGTAAACTTGTAAATAATTTCGGGTTTGGCGGACAACACAAAAAGTTGCCCGGCAACCTGTGCAAATATCAAACGTGCAACGAAGATGTGGAAACAGCTAAACGGCTAACAGCAAGCGGCAAACGGCTTTTCGCCTCTTTTTGGCTCTTTTTGGCTGTTGTTTTGCATTTTGGGAGTGGAGCTTGGCAGCCACATGCCACGCCTCCTGCCTGCTGCCACACAGCGCACAATTAGTGGTTACGTCGCCCTCGCGCCTCCTGCCCAGCCCTGACAGGAGTTGCAACGAAATTAGTTGGAGGCCAGCACAGCGAAACAAAATCAAGTCGCACCAACAAGCACTAACAGCACCAACAGCACCACCAGCACCACTAATACCACCAATACCAATGCCCGAACCTACAACAGACCGCAGAGCAGCAGAAATTGAGGTTGGGTGCCCGCTGCGGTGCAACTTGCAGTTGATTTTTGCGGGCCGTAAACCAGTTTTGGCGCCAAAAGCCGACGACAAACTTTCAATTTCGCAAACGTCGCCGCAACAGAAACAAAAAGGTTAAATGTGACGCCGCCACAGCAGCAGCAGCAGCAGCTACCTCAGACAATGAGGCTGGTGGGGCAGCTTGGGATCTGTTCGGGCAACGGGCCTGACAGCCCACTGATAAGCGCTCGCCGCGTGTGCGAATCTCGCAATAGATTTGACTGTTTTTTTTTTTTTTTTTTTGGGTTCGGCTTTGGTTTCAGTTTCAGTTTCGTTTCACTGTCTTGCGGTTCTGTCTGCTGATAACATTTGTCATGCGCTGGTTAGTAGATGTTGCGGTAGAGTATTTGGAAATGGAAAGCAAGAAATGGGTGAAGTACTAGAGTTTGTATAGATCAGAAGAAGAGTAGATGGCTATAGAGCTAGCTAACTTTAATATCTGTTACAGAAGCTTTTGGCTTGAACAGCTAGAAGTCAGTTATCAATGATCGTTGCCCTAGTCAGGATTCTGACTCTAGCTGAACAGCTGCCTAGCTAGACTAACCTCTTCCTGATTCAGTCTCTCTCTGTCCCTCTCTCACACACACAGTCTCTCTATCTATATATAACACTCAGTTGTACTTTAGCTTAACCAGTATCGTTGTCCTAGTAAATACAGACGACTAGACTACTCTCTCTCTCTCTCCCTATCTATATCGATATTCAAAACTCAGTGCAGTTGTACTCTCTCTCTCTCCCTCTCTCAGACACACACTCACACATATTCTGCTTTTCTCTCTCACTCTCCAGCTCTAACTCTATCGCTCTCTCATTGAACACTCAGCTCTTGTCCTTCAAGTTATCGACGATCATTGGCCTAGTCAGGATCCTGACTCTACCGAGCTAGTCTAACCTCTCTTTGTCTGTCTCTCCCTCTGTTTAGCTCACTGGGTTGCTCATTTAGATTGTGTCTGGGATGAATGCACTAACTTCTTAAACTTAGTTCATCTATTTTGAGTTAGCGAGCAGCGTTGGCCTGGTAGAGCCTAACTCTACCGGCTGTTCTGTCGCCCTTTCTGTGTCTTTCTCTCTCTCTCTCTCTCTCTCTCTCTCTCTCTCTCTCTCCATTGAGTCCAGCTCAGTTTCTACAGCTTCAGGTATCTCTGCACTTCATCTACAACATCTAAGCTCTCACCAAAGATCCTAATCCTACACCCCTCACAGATCACTTGGAGAGCCCGCCGGCTAAGCTTCGTTTGTCAGCAAGCCAAACAGAGTATTCAACAGCTCGAAATACCCCATTGTAAATCATTTTTTGCATAAGCAAAATAAATGATATGAAAGGTGGACAGTCCGGCATTCCGGCACTCCGGTCAGTCCGACAGCTCAGGCAGAAGATAAGACTGCGCGCAGGTAAGACAAATTACGTTGGCAACGCTAATGGGCAATCGATGTGAACGATTGTGCAGTTGATATGCAGAATTAAAGCATAGCTCGGCAGCTGCTTCAGCTAAAAACAAAACATTTTTCAATTGGCAGGCGGAACGCACCGAGAAAAAAAAAACGCGTTCTTCGTCTATTTGTTATATTTTTGATTGTGGCGGTGGCAGGAAAAAAAAAAACACTTGAAATTAGTCAACGTTCGAATTTGGCAAACAGTTCATAAATCATTTGCAATACACTCCAAAGACACTCCGACTATGACTACGACTCGAACTGGATGCAAATGCTGTCGATGTGATTTTTGTGACGCGCACCCAGAAAACCCAAAAAAATAAGCCAGATTCTGGCGTCAAAGCGTCAACATCGTTGGGTTTTTTTTTTGTTGTTGCCGGTTGTTGTTGTTGTGTGTGTGTGTGTGTGTGTGTGTGTGTGTGTGTGTGTGTGTGTGATAATCAAAAGTAGACAGACATATTTTATGGCCACGCCGAGGCATAATAATTTTTTTTTTGTTTTGCTGCTGCGGATACTCTAGACGCACTCACAGACTTAGAGACATTTGATATGGCATTTAAAGATGTCTTTAAGATATATATTTTAGTATAACATTTAAAGTAGCACAGCAATTTGTTACACTCGCCCGTGTGCGTTTGTGGGAATCTTTAGCCAAGCCAAGACTCACACTCAGAGTCAATCACAATCACTCACTCGCTCACGAACACTCACTCTCTCACTCACAGCTGCACTCACTCACACTCATTCATTCGCTCACACTCATTCACACTCACGCACATTTACATTCGTTCACATTCCCTCACACTCATTCACATTCATTCATATTTATTCACACTCACTCACACACACTCATACTCACATACACTCACTCACATTCACTTACACTCATTCACATTCATTCACACTCATTCACATTCATTCACATTTATTCACACTCACACATACTCACCCCCATTCACTCACACTCATTCATACTCACACACACTCATACTTGCATACACTCACATTCCCTCACACTCATTCACATTCATTCACACTCACTCACACTCACATTCATTCATAGTCACGCACAGTAACATTCATTCACATTCATTCACACACACTCACACTTACTCACACTCACTCACACTCACTCACACACACTCATACTCACATACACTCACTCACATTCACTTACCCTCATTCACATTCATTCACACTCACCCACATTCACACTCACTCATACTCACACTCATTCTCACTCACACTCACTCACACACACTCATACTTGCATACACTCACTCACATTCCCTCACACTCATTCACATTCATTAACACTCACACTCATATTTATTCATACTCACGCACAGTAACATTCATTCACACACACTCATACTTACTCACACTCACTTACACTCACTCACACACTTGGCCATTGTTGGCATATGCATTAGCTCGTTTTATTTTAAAGTCGAAGTCCTTCAATAGCAATTGCAGTTGCCGTGCGTTGATTGCCCCCGTGTGTGGGCAGCAGCAACTGTTGCTCTCAGCTGTGAGCCTTGCTTTGTGTGTGGCGAGAGCAACTGTTGCCCAGCTAGTTTTGCCTAAGACCCATTGTACATTGAATTCCTTTTGGAGCACACATCGAAAGTTCTGCAGATACTTTTTAGCATATTTACATTAAAGTTTTTAGGTATTTACCTGGGCTTAGCCAGACTGTGAGAAGATTTTGCTCTCGAGCTCGAGCTCTTTTCAGCGTGAATCATCTGCAGCTTGACTGGACGCTCTCTCCCCCTCTCTCGCTGGCCAAGTTTATGAGCTTGCTGCCAGTACTTAAAATCGGCTAAGCTGTCCGCCTTTGAGACATCAGTTGCAGCAGCAGCATCAACGCAAGCAGAGCGCACAATTAATCTGTGGCTTAATTAGAATGCAAGCTAACTGCTTCAACAGACAACTTGGCTTAGAACTTTCGACGAGGCCAAAATAAAGATGAAGGGAGAGAGAGAGAGAGAGAGAGAGAGAGGGGGGGGGAGATGGAGAAGTGCTTTGTACTGAGCATTAACGTGGCAACATTGTTGAATGCCCCTGCAAGTACTTGGCAACTGTTTTATAGGGTATTCTCAAGTCGTACACTCTGTCTCGCACCCATGTGCGGCAATTGCTGTAATAAGATCAACAGCTGCTTTGATGCGTGTCCTGGCAAATGAAGTTGCGAATGCAAATTGTGCGATTATGTGAACAGTGTTGTATAACAACAACAACAACAACAACAACAACACCAAATGCAGAAAATGAACAAGAAGAAGAAGCAAAGAAAACAAATTTGTATTTCACATAGTTATATCCATTACAGCTGGGTGTGCTTGTTCAAGTTTAGTTTGGGCTTCGGTCTTACTTAGCCTCATTTTGAAGCAAGACGCACAAAACTTTGAGAAGCTGCAAATTCTGAGAGGGAGAAGGATGGAGAACGGAGAAGTCGCTGCGTGTGAGAAAGTGAAAGTGCATTAGGGCGAAAGTCTTAGAGCTGCTATGCAAATATCTCACTCACCCTCTCTCTCACCCTCTCTCTCTCTCTCTCTCTCTCTCTCTCACACTCTCTCACCCTCTCTGTTCAGGAAATGTTGCCGAAGCGATAGGGTCAAATATGCAGCCAGTAAAACAGTTGAGAACGAGTGCGCTTAGAAAATAATAATAAGATTGAGAATTGTGGTGAGCGTAAGACTAGCTAAACATTCATTGTGAAAACTAGATGAGATTGCGAAAGGAGTAAATGTGATCCGACCTACACTGGGTGACAATATTTGAGAAACTATTTTTTAGCTGGAAATTTAACTATAATAATGTGTAAGATAATAGATATGTATTCATATATATATTTCTCATTATTATACGTTTTATATATTCATGTAAATTCTCGCTTTTGTACTCTAAGTAAATGGGAAATGAGTAAACGTTGCTCGACTAGAAGATACCTTCATTGCTAGCCAAGATTAGATTTATATCTATTACTGTAGACATATATATTCTTATATAATATTCTCATTTTTATACATATTATATGTTCATATATATTCTCACTTTTATGCTTGAAGAATATGAGAAATGAGTAAACGTTGCTCGACTAGAAGATACCTGCTCTAGGAGAAAATTGAGAAAATGAGATATCGTTTTATAGCTAGTTATCTAGCTATATTTATATCGAATCTAACTAATTTTATTCAAATAGAAGAGATTCTGCATGATTCTAGCTATAAAACTGAGACAGCTAAAATGTTGCCCTCTTTATCATGCCACACAAGCAATCCACATACGCTCGCTCTTTGCTTTGTGACCGAGTATAGCTAGAGAGACTCAGTGCTGCATAGGCACAGCTCAATCTTAGCTAATCTATGATAGAAGTCAACTTGACTGTGAGCTATCGCCCCTGCTCCATTCCCTTGCTACGGTCATCCATAAGTTAGCTTTTATCTCTAGCCGATTCCTAATTTTGTCTATCAAATGTTCATAAAATTCTCCAGAAAGGCAACTGGAAATCTTTTTTTTGAGAAACAACACAACAAATAAAATAAAAATAAAAATAAAAAATCAAAATAAATACAAATTGGGTCAAATGTTGTTAGCTTAATAGTCCATAAAACAGTTAATAAATTTAAATATTTAGATAGAGCATACATATTATTGTGAGTTGTCAGTCTGTCTGTGCCACTTGCCAATGTGCATGGCCAATGACATTCGTAGCCAAGTTTGGCATATGTTGGACATAAATCAGTTGATAAATCAACTCACTTTCACGATATTCACGCCCTCGGCGTATGCGCGCAGCGAGACAAATCGCAGACAAATCAGAGACGCCACAAAATGCCATTCGATTACAATAGATTAATTGATTTCCTTTATCAAATGTTGTTGAAAATTATTTATGACGCTTTTCAATTCAAATGCCCAAAAAGCGCGAGAGAGAGAGAGAAAAATAAATTTAAAAATAAAATCAAATAAAATAAAACAACATTCAGACACTCAATGACAGACATTTGACCAAAAACGGCAGCAAAATACGATATTCGGAGGCGCCTACAACAAATAATCAACAAAAATAAAAAATAAATAAAAATAAATAAAAAATAATACAAAAATAACCTAAACAAAGAGCCAAATACAACAACGTGAAATTGCAGTTGAACATTTTGTGTTTTGTATGCCATAAAAATCAGGTAGTTAAATAACCAGAACAACAACAACAACAACAGCAACAGCAACGCCAATCAAATTTAAATTAAATGCGCAAAAGAATATATAAAAATCGCATAAAAAATATTGAGAAACGAAGCCACAGAGAGATGTATATAAATATATGTATATACATATAAATATATTTATCAATATTTACCTATATAGTATTTATATACAACAACAACAACAACGAGACGAGCTTGATTAAAGTTGAAGCTGGCGACACAATAAAAAGTGCTTAAAACACTGTTTTTTGCTGCTGCTTCTTCTGCTTCTTCTTCTGCTTTGGCGTCTTTTAGTTTTTTAAATTAAGCATTTTAAACAGTTCGAACATTGAATAAGAAAACAGCAACAACACGATACGAGGCTTGAACAAAAAGTTGGCCAACAACGGGCAGAATGAAACGAAAAAAAAAGAAAAAAACAAATGGCTAACTGCAGTGAATACCCTGGAAAAAAAGCTAACAATAAGAGCTGCAAATTGAAAAAAAAAAAAAAAATGATTTTTAAATATTTCGTAAATGTGTGGAATGAGAAATTGAAAATAAAATATATATATATTTATATATTATAATATTATATTATTATATAATAAACAAACTAGAAATGTAATAAAAATAAAGTTCAAAAACATAATTAAAATATATGCTATATAGTAAAAACTTAAATTTGACTTTAAGATATGTAATGTAATTTAATTAGTGTAAAAAAGTGAAATTAAAGATTTTTTTTTAAATATATTTAAATTACACGAGTATTTTTTATATATTTTATTTTTCTTTAATATTTTTTATTCCAATACAAATATATCAAAAAGTTATTTTATAAAAAATTTTCAGAAATTGTATTAATAAGAAAGATATTTTTTTTTAAAGATTTTAATATAAAAATAAATGTTTAAATAAAGTTGTCAAATGTATTTTTATCTTAAAATTAAGACAATTATAAAATAATTAATAATAAATTAAAAAAAAAAGCTGTTAGGTTAGATAAAAATTAATTAAAAGGGGAAAAAATAAGTAAAAATAAAATAAATATCTTAAAAAAATAAGGCAATCATAAAATTACTAATAATAAATTAAGAAGAAACAAAAATAATAGCTGCTAGGCTAAATGAAAATTAATTAAAAGAGAGAAAAAAAAGGAAAAAATAAAAAAAATAAGGCAATTATAAAATTATTGAAAATAAATTAATGAAAAAAAAAAACTGCTATGTTAATGAAAATTAATTAAAAGAGAAAAATATATATATATACAAATTTGATAATTAAAATTAAACAAAAAGAATTTAAAAAAAAATTAACAGTTGCAAACATTTGTATTTAATAAGAATATAAATAAATCTAAAAATGTAACCAACTTAACTTTACTTATTATATATATTTAGTAAAATTAGAAATATGCATATTCTATATATATATATATATATATATATATATATATATATATATATATATATATATAATATGAATTTTAATTTATATGATAATTAATTTTAAAATATTAAAAATATAAAAAAAGTATATATATATAAATAAATATGCATAGATATAGAGAAAAGGTAAAATATATATTTTGTTTAAATATAAAAATAAATATCTTAATTAACTTCAAAATTCTTCTTTGAGATAAAAACATTTTGCATGAAATTCGCTAGGGGAAAAAAACATAAATTCTATAATATTTGTATATTGGATTAGGATGAACACAATTGTGCGTTGAGGGCGATATAAAAGCTGATGCAATGCATTGGGCACGCAGCGTATTTGATGATAATGTTATGTGGATGCCCATCTGGGCGATTTGTACAGGGCATTTCGCCGCTCTAGAGAAACTCGTTTCGAATCGAACTTTTTTTTTTTTATTTATTTATTTTTCTTTTTTCTTAGCTGTGCGTTGCCCATTTTATGTTTTTGTTATTGTTATTAGCATTTTTCTCTGTCATTTGCTGTTGTCAATGTGCCTGCTGTTGCTGTTGTTGCAATAAAATCAAAACAAATCCAAAGTTATAGCCAAGAGCTGTGGGGCAGGTTTTTATCTGACAGTTGCCGTCGTTGAAGACGCAACGCCCACGCGACAAACATTTTTTCATGTCTCGCGCGCGCATTTGTTGTTGTTGTTGTTGTTTAGCTGCCGCGTTGCGCATACGACGCGTGGTCCATGGCAGCTTCGCCTTTTGATTTGGCTGCTCGATTTGAAAACATAAAGACGCACAAAACCCGTCCATTCAGAGTGAGAGAGAGAGAGAGAGAGAGAGGGTGAGAGATCGAGCAAGAAATAATATAAAAATAAATTCAAAGCGTTACACGACAATTCGTGCAGGTGTCATTGAGACTTGCGAATGATTTGGCGCCAGTTTATGGCATTATACTATATGACACACACACACACACACACATCACACACACATACACACACATACACACACACACACATACACACACACACAATATCAATAGCAACAGCAACAAGAAAAAAACAAAAATTATCATTGGCTAATTTGAGAGCAGCCATAAATATTCTACACTAGTTCGATTTGAATTTTTTTCGAGTTGATTTGAAGAGTGTCAAAAATCATTTCGTGCTGAGAGTTTCATCAAAATATTTCAAATATTTTAATGAAATCAACAACAAGCACAAATATAAATATCTTAAAAGAAAACAAAGGCATTCAACAAAAAAAAAAAGTAAAGGCTGAGAGCGCGCTAATGCACTTGATGAAGCTAGGCTAGTGAGACTTTTGCATATGAATGATTATGTATAGAGCTCTGCTCACTTTATATATTAACAAATGATATATTAGCAAATATATAAAGTGAGCAGAGATCTATAGACAGCTATTGCTGAACCCAATCGAGTATACGTTGTACGCTGAGATTTAGGAGCGTCTGCTGAAGCTAAAGTCAAGGAAACAAGTTGAGTTGCTTGTTCTAGAGTTAACTTCACATAGTCTACAATTGATTTCAGATAAATTGAATTGCAATTTTACATGAATTTATTTTGTCCTTTTCGATAACACATCCCATTTTCTTATTATCGATAACAAATCGAAACAGCCAAGATCCCTTCGCACCCAATTTGAAAACGAATTTACAAATACTAGAGAAATAGACACATTTGAATGCTATTATTACGTTTGCAAAGTTTCATAAAGATCGTACATCTAGAATTGGAGTTATAAGCGTACAAAGTATAGTCCAACCCAACTCCAAACCATGGCCTATGCGCGTGTAATGAAGAAGAATATCAGTTCTTTGCAGAGTGCAGGGTATCTTGCAGTCGAGCCTTCTTAGTTGTTTGTTTAATTCAGGAACTGCAGTCTTATGGACGGATGTAGAACTAGAAGGACAGACGGGCAAACTAATTAACTGATCGCCCTGATCAAGAATATATAGTTATGGGGACTGCTTGTTACGGATGGATGAACAAAGAGACTCATGTACGGACGTACAGCGATACTGATGGACAATCAGACGAAGAGTGAGGTAGGCTAGATCAACTCAACTCGTCAGGAATAAATATATATAGTTTTATAGGGTCTGCCACGCCTGCTTCTGCCTGTTACGGATGGATGCACAGAGAGACTGATGGACGGACGGATAAAGAAACTGACGGACAGCTAGACGAACAGATAGATAGAAGACTATTACTAGATCAACTCTAATGTGCCATGCCTTATATATCTATTGCTAAAGACGTCTCGTGCAACACATTTGAGAAAGTCATACTAAATTCACATTCTTCTGTCAAACTAACGTAGTTAATCAATCTCAGATGCCTTTTGAGCACTTGACTTGACCCAACTTTCATCAAAACTTCTTTGGCCCAGCTATAATTTGGCATTCATACGCAAATGTTTTGCTTTCGACGATAGTTGAGCTGACCTTGACGTTAGCCAGTTTTGGTCTTATTTCTCAACTTGTGAGCTGCGTTCAATTTTTTTTAATGCTTTGCAAATTGTTTGGCGCTCTCGGGTCAAACTTTGGCACATCGTAAATTATATTCAGGCGCATGCAGTATGAAAGTTGGTCGCCTTAAACAAAAACTCGTAAATTTTCATAATTGCATTGGTGGGGTCGTCAGACAGCGTATGTCATGCGCACATCTCGTTGTGGATATCGCTTTAAGGGTCGCCCGCCGGATTACACTAAACACATTTCCGCCGCAGCCGGGCAACGTGTCGTATGAGTAATGTCTCGGTGCAAAAGTTGCGCCGGATGTGTAATCATTTTATCATATTACCCATACCCGCATATATATGTATATATATATGTATGCCGCCCAGCCTGGACCCGCTGCCTGGTTGGCTGGGTCCAGTTGGGGGCCAGCGGGCCACGTTTCGCTCGTTAAGTTCGTCGTCGTCGTCGTCATCGTCATCGTCGTCGTTGACGGCGACGCAAATTCAATTAAATTAAATACATGGCAACAACGCTCACTACTACCACTTAGCAGGACGCCAGCAGCGCGGGCGAATGGGGCCAAAGACTATGTGAAAATTTTCGCACAACAACCCAAGCGAGCGGCCAAAGAGAGAGCGAGCCCACTTGTCTTGGTCTTGCATTTAAATTTCCGCTGAATTGCTCTGGCTGCCTGCTTATAAATCTTAATTAATTAAAGTACACACAACAATAAACAACAGAAAGAACAAAAAAAAATATATATATATACGTAAAGTCTTCTTCGCAGCATCAAAACGAACTTCAAACTACACTCGCTTGAAATGTGAATAAACAAATATTATTTTACAATTACCAGATGGGATTTGCGTAAACAAGTATCAAAAGCAAAATAAATGAAAGTGAAACATGAGACAAATATCAGCTATGTCATATGGAAATATGAATATTAATCTTAAAGTTCAAGTTCAAGTCGCAAGACATTTCTACCCCGACTCATTTCAGGCCCTGCCAACGGCGCTCTCTCAGCTAATATACCCCAACGGGCGTAGCCCTTTGTTGCCCGCATTTGCTGGCGTTGCCTTCCCAGCCAAAGTTTGTCCGTTTGTCAGCGACATTTCTGAGCCATCATCATAGTCATCATCTCCAGCTCCAGCTTCAGCTTCAGCTTCGTCTTTGTTGTTGTTGTTGTCTTTCATCGGCTGATCATCAAACGGCTCTAGAACAGTTAGCAATATTGCTCTCTCTCTCTCTCTCTCTCTCTCTCTCTGCTGCTGCTGTTTCTCACTTTTTTTTACTTCTACTGCTTCCAGTTTCTAATCGAAATGATTTTGCTTAATTCATCTTAATTAGAAGCCAAGGCAAAGGCTGAGTTGGCTGAC
Source organism: Drosophila koepferae (assembly GCA_030914345.1). Classification (NCBI taxonomy): domain Eukaryota; kingdom Metazoa; phylum Arthropoda; class Insecta; order Diptera; family Drosophilidae; genus Drosophila; species Drosophila koepferae. Next base: position 5,762,265 of record JAUESR010000209.1, read on the forward strand.
CGTTGGCAGCGTGAAAGAGTAAATAGAAATGAAAATAACAAAAAAAAGATGGAAAAAAAGACACAGCGAAGCGAGCAAATTCAAGTGGAAAGCTGCAAAAGTAGAAATTGTTTTAAAGCATATCAAATGCTAGACTAACTATTTTAATTGAGGCGTGGCAGAATGTTGTAGAGTTTCGGAACTTTGCAATTGGGGCAATTGCCTAAATAGTATATTGCTATAATTGAATGAAAAATGAGAAAAAAAAAAAACAAAATTATAAATGTAAAAATATAAAAATATAAATATAAAAAGTTAAAAATATAAAAAATACAAATATATGAAAATTGAAAAATATACAAATATAAGGATTCAAAAATGTAAAAGTATAAAAATATAAAATTTAAAAAATATAAAATAATAGTATTTTGCCAAAATTTAATGAAAAATAAGAAAAAAATTAAATATGTAAATATATATAAATATATAAATATAAAAAATAAATTAAAAAAAAAAAAAAAAAGAATATGTAAAAATTCAAAAATATAAAAAATATAAGAATATATATATATATATATATATATAATATAATATTATTTTAGACAAAAAATAAATATGTACAAATATAACAATTAAAAAACAAAATTTTTTTTAAATTTAAAAATATAAAAAAATAAAATAGAATTAAAAAATTTAAAAATATAAAAAATATAAATTTAAAAAAATTTATAAAAATAAAAAATTGTAAATATATAAAAAATTTAAAAAAATAAAATATACAAATATAAAAAATATAAAAATATTAATATATAAATTATACAAATTTTTATATATAAAAAATATAAAAAATTAAAAAATTATATATTTAAAAAAAAAAAAATATATATATATATAAAATATATAAAAAATACAGAAATATAAAAATATAAAAAAGTAAAAAAATATATAAAGATACAGCTCTTGAGATATATGTATATCTAAAGTAAAAGGCTAAAAAATCTTCCCATTTCTAAAACCAAGCGGACTCTTTAGGTCTTTGGTCAGCAACGATTGTATATACATATATAAAAATATATAGATAGATAACCTTTACATATATACATAGATAAAGTAAACCCTTAAAAGATCTTCCAACTCCCATAGCCAAGTGCATTGCGTAAGTCTTTTACAATCATGGTATGATTGAGTTGATGGCGTGGACGTGGATGATAATGATGATGAGGTTTGCTGTAGTGTTGTTGGTAGCAACAAGTGTTGCGCTTAATTTGCATGCAACATGCGACAGCAATGCTGCTGCTGCTGCTGCTGTTGCTGTTGCTGCTTTGTGCACTTCTAGTGCTGGTCGGAGTCAGAGAGCGAGCGCAGCACTCGGAACTCGGAACTCCCCCAGCGAAGATTTGCATACAATCGAAGTGAAACGAAATTGATTTGCCACTTTGGCGTTGCCGGCTTCAATTTAGCAAATGGCATCGCTCGGCTGCTCAATTATTAATTTTTGTCGCGTGCCAGCAGCGAAACGGAACGGAATTGGAATGGGACTGGGGAATGGGGAATGGGGAATGGGAATGGAACGCTGCGTAACAAGGGCGCGTAGTATCATCGTTCTGAACTTGAAAAATGATTGCGCATAATTGAAATCGAAATGAAGAGCAGCTTTTTTGTTAACGTCAGACAACAGGCGAGAGCAACAGACAGGGAGAGAGAGCGAGAGAGAGAGAGAGAGAGAGGAGAAGTAGGCTGTGAATGTGGGAGAGTGTCAGAGTGTGAGAGACAGACTGACTGACAGGAGGAGCAGCTAACGACAGCAGCGATAGCTGCCAACGGGCCACAGTTACAATTCCGGCTGAATAAGCTGAGCCGCTTCTGCAGCAGTTGCTGTCACGCCAATTTGACGCGTTAGATACCCTGTATAGACAGTGTTGGAGTATATATTCGCTGCTCATGAGTTATGTCAACAACATAAATACATAGATATTATTATTTATACATATGTAAGGTATACAGATGTGGAAGGATTCTGTAGGGTATTTATATAGGGTATCAATAGTGGTATACATAGGGTATGTACTCACGGTATTTTTAGTGGCATATGTAGGGTATTTATATAGTGTATCTGAAGAGGTATATATAGGGTATCCATTGGGGTATATATAGGGTATTATATAGGGTATCGTGAAAGGTTTACTAGGGTATTTATGTAGAGTATCCGAAATATTATATATAGGGTCTCTGAAGAGGTATATATAGGGTATATGTAGAAGTATTTAAAGGGTATCTGGAGTGGTTTATTTATAGTATTTATATAGGGTTTACGTAGAGTTAGACATAAGGAATTTATATACATATTTCAAATACTATATATGTATATATAGTCTAAGCAACCTACCACAACTGCTGCACATACAGGGTATGACAAATACACATTCAGTCAACTCCATATCAATTCGAATGCATTCCAAATGTTCTCAGTCTTTCACTTCTTCAATCTCTTCCTCTTTGACATTTTCCCAATTACAGGGTATCTGCAATGGCAACCCAACTCCCGCACAATGATTTGTAGTATGATAAATGTGGGTGTTAAAGTTGCGACTTTTGCCAGCAACACCTGTTCGCGTGGGCGTGCTAGCTGGAGTGGGTGGCCGCCTGGCGCCCGCCCCATTGTCCAGCAGGTGGGCAAAATAGGCGTGGCCGTCGGCATGTTAGCAAGCTCCAGTTGAATATGTCAACTTTGCTGGCTCACCCAATTTGTTAGAATTGCGTGTGTGTGTGTGTGTGAGGAGGGCCAAAAATAAACGCGCACGCATGCTTATCGATTGCCAAAGGATCTCCAATAAGTGCAGCGGAATCGAACGGAATGGAAATGTAACGGATTCGAAACGAATTGAATTAGATATGAATACATATAGACATGACTATGAATAGTCCGAGTCCAGCTGCTGTCCCATAATTATAATAAATATATTCTATCTTTTTTCCTTGTCCACTTTTTTTTTGGTTTTGTTTTTGGTTTTGGAGTGAAGCGTGAGAATGTAACGTTTGGATTTTTCGAATGCCTTGCAATTATATAATTAATTATTTAATTCTCGAAGAAAATTGTTGGCAACATGCAACCAATAGAACAGGCAATGCCAATGGCCGACAGCAGCAATGGGTTTGCCAATGGGGAGACCTATTCCTGGATCAGACAGACCCTGAAACTGTAATTGATTGTGCATTTGTTGAGGCGCTCGAGCGGCGGCCCAACTGTGCCTGTCAATTGACTTCGAATAGTTGAATCGAAATAGATTTTTAACTTTTTCATGCCCCAAAAAAATATATTAGCAAATTAATACCGGCAAGGCAGGCAAGTTGAAGCATTTCTAGAACTTGCTTTGTAGATGCTTAAGGCTCGCGACTGAATCTGTGATTCCTTACGATATTATATAGAAATACCAAATTGAAAACAATTCGCGTTGAAAAATCATAATATATGTATATGAACTGCGTCTATTTCAATGACCAAGAAAAAAGTGACTTTGGCAGCTATTTTGCAAAATTCAAATTTTTAAAAACTATATACTTGCAGAGTTATCGAATAACGTCGATTTTTCTATATTCACTCTTTCTTATATATATTTTTATTTTATTGTTTTCCATTTAAAAGTTATTAAACAAATATTAACGAAAATACCAGTCTAACCTAAGATCAGCAATTCATATAGAATATGCAATCTAAGAGTCTCTCTCCCATGCCCAATTCTCTCTCTCTCTCTCTCTCTCTCTCTCTCTCTCTCTCTCTCTCTCTTTAAATTGTTTCACATACAACATTTATAACTAATAAATCGACAAAGACAATTGACTCTACAAAAACTATACGCATCCATATCCGCAAAAGAGATATTTCAATTTAAATCTGTAATTCATGCGGTCTATTCGGGCAGGTGTGTGCGTGTGTGTGTGTGTGTGGCGCGTATATTCCAATATTCCAGATGTTGGCCATAATTTCCATTAGGCGAACAAAGAATGATCAATGACCCGAGCTATTCAAGTTATTATGGCCATTATGCCGAATGCTTTGCATATTTATGGTCAAGGGTAGCACACACACACACACACACACACATACATGTGAGGCATTTGCTTGTGCTGTAGTTAGTCAGCGGGTGGGCGTGGCACGACCGCCCACCACGATGGGTAATGCATTTGCAAAAGCCACACGAATAACCGCATGAAATCACATAAATTAAAATAACTCTATTAACCTGAACAAATTTATTATTTTGACCAGAAGCATTTCAGTATTTTTTTTGTATTTTTTTTTTGTATTTTTTATTTTTTTTTTTTTGCTGTTGCACAACAAACCAAAACCAGAATGGGGCGTGGCAATGGGCAACGGCCTGTACATACAGAACACCCAAAAACTGCCTGTGACAATAACGACAAGGCGAGAGAGAGAGAGAGGGAGAGTGAGGGAGAGTGAGGCTAAAGGCGCCAGCCGATTCACACTGGGCGCTGCTTTGTATTTTTGGTAAAGCAAGCGAAAATTTATTATCCTTGACTCCCGCTGCTGCCGCTGTTGCCTTGTGCTACCCGCTGCCAGCCTGCCAATTGTTCGCTGTTCGTTTCTGTTCCGGTGCTCCGTTAACTATGCGCCATTTAAGCACCTGCTGTGCAGCCCCAAAGCTCTCACATCCGTGCCGCAGTCAGCCCTCACTCTCCCTCTCTCTCTCTCTCTCTCTCTCTGACGGTCTCTCCCTCCACACGTCTATACATCATTGCGCCGCAAAATGTTTATGGATAGCCCCGCAGGCGGCAGAGTAGTGGCCCCCCCACAATTGCCAGCAGTCCGCCCCGCTGGCATTGCCAACGAGCTTTTAATAGTTTTGTGCGCCCGTCCCCGTAATGCTTTATTTATTTTTAATCATAGAACAAATACGAGACGCCACCCGCAAAATATGGCCCGTCATTTGTTCCACGATATGTGCAAACAATTGGCGCATTAAAGCCAAGAGCCGAAGCCGAATAAATTCAATCATTTGGGGAATAGCAAACAAAAACCCAGAAAAAAAAAACAAAAAAAAATAGAGAAATAAAAGTCCAAAACTTTCGTCGATAATAATCGATAATGCTAAAGCCGACGCTAATGAGATAAAACGCGCTTGAGAACAGGAAATGTAAAAAGCACAAATTACTTTAGATATTAAAAAAATAATAAATTGATAGCTTATATAAGTAAATCGATAAACTTGATAGATGAGTTAGCATGGGTAGAAGAAGAAGAAGAAAAGTAGAATTGGAAAACTTGAAAGAGTATTCATATACAAATTTCATATCGATTATTAAAAAACTACAATTGATCGATAGTAAAAAAAAAATTGTGTGATATAAAAAATATATATTTCTAATCGATAATCGATTATTAGAAAATTAAAAATTTTATGCATATCGATAGTCATTCATACAAAGAAAATAAAAATAGAAATAAATTGTATTTAAAATTTAATTAAATTTGTTATCGTTTTTTTTATCGATCATACATCAACTTGAAGTACGGAATAATATATGAAGAAAAAATAAAAATAAATATTCATCCATAAATATTATTGAATTCACCTCTTACACACTGATGTTTGATGAACTACAATGTATCGATAATTATCGATAAGCAGTCCATAGCTTAATTGGACTACAAATAGATCACTCTTGCTTAGCAAGAATCTTAATACATAATTGTTGCAGCATTGCTACTGCTGGAACGACTCTCGCACGCTTATGAGTTGCCAGCCTCCAATTTAGAAGACGTTTGCTGGTAATATTAGACCAATGTGTTTAGATGCGAGCCGCGGGCTGTGCTGATGTTTGATGTCTGCTCAACGGGTTGACGGCTTCACTTCTTGAGTTGGTCTAACTGGGCGCTTGATTGAGGGGTTTCGGTCTATGACTTTGGCTTTGGCTTTGAATCTGGTTTTTGGTCATGTTCTAGCCAGAAAGAATGAGATGGGAAGAGGGAGGGCGAATGATGCTAGCCAGTTGGGCAAGGGCCGCAAGCGTTTGAGTGTCGCTTAGATAATCGTTGATGTTGTTATTCTTATGTCATGTAGTCATTATTGGCACTGCTCTTGCTCTTGCTGTTGCTGTTGCTGTTGCTGTTGCTATTGTTGTTGGTGCATTTAAATAGCCATTTGATATGAGCAGCAGCAGCAACAGCAACAGCCACAACTGCTCATCATCAGCAGCGAGTCGTTCATTATTTGAAGTCAATTAATCAATCATTTTTGTAAATGCTTAAATTGCTCTTGAGCATTTAGTTGCCGAATGCCGCGACTCCGCTGGGGCCTGGTTATGGCCCTAGAGCAAGAATTATGTCAAGTTTGCCGTTAAATGGAAAATGGAAATTCGACGGAGATGGAGACAGAGGCAGAGACAGAGACAGAGAGCAACATTTATTGGAATCGAACAAATTTAAATATTCCACAATATTTAGCTAACTGAATGAATCATGATTTGAAACAATAAACCAAATGCCATACCGGAAGACCGAATGCTGAGATAAAAGTAAACTGAGTATCGACTGTCCAATGCTCGTTCACGCACACTAATTTCTGGCAAAGGATTCTAAACTTTGTTAGTTTCAATCTGTTCAACAACTCAACTCACTCGAATCGACTCTCTTTGTACGCTGTGAACGAGCAGCGAATACGATTAAAAACTAATGGGAATTATGTATTTGGCCAACGATCTCCAAAGGCACGATGCATTGACAACATTTTTGATTGGGTGCGAAACAAGAAACGAAATCAGTTTCAATAAAACTCAAAGCTTAAATAAACCAGAGACCAGAGACCACAGGCAAGCAAATGCGGAAAAAAGAAACATATGCAAAAATATTGGCCATAAATTTTAAGCCGAAATGATTATATTTTTACCAAATTATGTATAAATAATATTAAGCTTATTGAAAAATGCAAAGTTCAAGCATTTAAAAAGCATTTACGGTCAATATATGCAGACAGAGAGGAAGAGGGATAGATATCACTAATATTTTAAATCTGACAAATGAAAACATTCAGAGCAAAGCAAATCACAAAGCAAAGGCCAAAGCTGATTGCACTTGTTTGTATAGATGGGGCTTAGCGGGGCTTAGTGGGTTGATTTTCTAAAGCACTTGCCAAAGACCTTAAGATCTGAATGTCTTGAGTAAGGAAACTAAACTTGAATTTAAAGTTAATAACAGTCAATAAAAGAGAAAAGTGAAGTTTTGCAAAGAGAAAAGAATATCTTATAGACACTCAGAGCTGTAAGAGAATGTTTTTGACAGACTTTGAACTTCAGTCAAATTTTTTCAAGCCAGTTGCTAGGGCTCAAGTTTCAATTTAATTTTAAAAGTTGCAGGCAAGTTGGTTGAGTAGGTAGGTTTGCTTAGCTACAAATATATATTCTTGATCAGGTTGATGAACTGAGTTGAGCCATCCTCATGCCAGTCTGTACGTATGTACGTCCTTTCAGCAGTCTGTCCGCCCGTCCGTCAGTGTCTTTCGTCCATTCGTCATTCTGTTTGCCCGTCAGCCTATCCGTCCATCTATTCCTCCGTCTATCCGTTCGTCTCTCCCACCGTCTACCCGTCAGTCTATCCCTTCGACTATCCGTCCGTGTATCCCTCCGTCAATCCGTTCGTCTCTCCATCTGTCTAATTATCCGTTCATCCCTCCGTATATCCCTCCGTCTATTCATCTGTCTATATATCCGTCTATCGCTTCGTCTATCCATCTGTCTATATATCCGTCTACATATTCGTTCATCCGTCTACATAATGCTCGTCCCATTATTCCTCCAACTGTCTGTGCTTCCCTCTGTCCATCCATTAGTCTATCCGTCCGTAGACAGAGAGACTGTTTGTCTTTCTGTCCGTCCCTCTGACCGTATCTCTATCTGTTCCTTTGCCCGTTCGTATGTATTCCCGTTCATCTGTCCATCCGCCTTTCCATCACTATATCCATTCGTCCGATCATCCATCTATCTCTCAATCCGTCCACAAACACACAATTGTGCACCTGCAGGAATGTATCCCTGAAAATGGTGTCTTTAAAATATATTCCTGAACAACCTATCCAGAGTGAGCTCATACTTGTTTCGATATGCAGAAGAAAAACATTGTATTGCTTGGAATATCAGCTCTTTGGCATATTTATTCAGGGCATCTCCAAGTCGTACACTCCCAAGTGCAGCACTCTCACTGGCTCATATCCAAGAACAAACTTAGTTCTAATGTGCATTTTGTTATAACTTAATAACTGGAGCTCATTGGCAATTAAGTGTCAGCTGGCAGCTGGCGTCAGTTGGCATAAGTTTTGCTTGAGGGAAACCGCTAAACGGGCTACAGTCAAGCCTCGCATAGCTCGACACACTCTCTCATTAGGTCTTGCCGCAAAAAGTCATAGTGGCAGCATCAGTAGCAGCTGCAACCATTTTGACACCTTGTTGCTGCCATAGCATTTCCGCAGTTTTTGGCAGCTCCTGTGGCAACTCCTTTAGTTGCCAATTAAGCGAATGCTCAGGCAATTTGCCCGCCAACAACTATGAAAATTTCCAAATTTTTGGCTCATATTGCTTGAAAGTTAATCTTACGGAATAGCTAGGTTTGCATGTAGTTGAATGTGTATAAATATATATACATACATAGATATATTTATATAGTATATATGTCTAACAAAGCGCACAACAGACAACAAAATTTAATCACAACTTCCGCTGTGATTTGGAGTTTTTTCTTTCTTTGCTGTGTTTATAAATTTCTGTGTGTGTGTGTGTTTTTTTTTTTTTTTTTTCTGTTGGCTTTTTGATTTGCTTGCCAGCTGGGCGTGGGAAAAAGCTTAAGGCGTTTTGGGTGTGGACCGCGACGTCATCGAAAGAAGTTCCACATTATGATGTGGCTGGACTGGCAAAAGACAAAAGTCGCAACTAGCTAGCGCCAAATGAGCCAAAGATCCGAGCTGTCTTAATAGGCCAAGGCAAGACAAAAACAGTCAAGCTGACTAAGGTGATTTTATTCGGGTGGAATTTCCGTCATTGAATATGCTGTCATTGTGCTAAAAAGAGAGAGAGAGAGTAAAAGAGAGGGAGAGGTAGTATCATAACCATTCTATCCACATAGATTATGGAAATGATTGGTGTGAAACTGTTAATGCTCTTCTCTTGACTCTGTAACTCTCCTGATGTGAGTTGAACTCATTTGAAACATTCAATAGACGATCGTCGGTCGGGCTATAAATTATGATTTAAATATTATCAAGCTTGTTGCTGCTGCCTTATCTTTTAATGAGAATTTCACCAACACAACGATACGAGCTGGCAATGAAATGTTATGTGGCTATACAAGATATAGTATATATATATATATATATATAGATTATATATTTGTGTGTTCTCATATCTCAAACGTATCGCAGCCATTTAAATAGATTTGATTTACATATTCGCCTGGCGTTTGTAATCCGAGTGCTCCACATAAATCGCTGTCAGATATAACTAACAGCCGCAAGATTGAGTACTCCGGCGATCGCTGATGAAGGCAGAGAAGTGACGAGATTTGTGGGCATCGCGAAGGCAACGAGATAAATTATTAAAGTGTTTGGCAAGAAATACGCGATTGATGTTGGCTTCTTCTAATTATCGATAACTCTTTATGCATATGCATTATTTTCGATGACTAGTTATCGAATGTAAGTATCAATCGATTTAAATCGAATTGTATTTTATTCAATTTTATAATCAGAAATCAGTTTAGTTTAATCTTTAATTGTAAGCCGAGCAAATGAGAGTTCTGAGCTTATTTAAGCTTAAGCTAAAAAGAAACAAAAATAGTCGAGTCTAAAATGCAGGAATCAGATTACCACTTACAGCAGCCTTTTGACTTGATGAATCTAGTTGAAGAAGCTGAATATGTAATCGAGGTTTCCTTGAAGGATGAAGGCTTTATCTCTCTCTAAAGCGAAACGTCAATGTGAATTAGCATTGTTCTAGCTCTCAAATCTATCTCTGGCAATATCAATAGCTGGACTTCGTATGACAAATTTTTCATACGGAAATATTGAGCCAAGTCCAGCTGGAAATTACTTTCTCATCTATTTGTCCTTTCATCCCTTTGACTCATATCAACACTATAAAACCTAAGTTATGCTAAATATGCTTAGATTCGTTTGCTTCACCGTAAACTATTTGCAATCGAGAACAGACAGCTGAAAGATATACATATATATATATATATATTTCTTATCAAGATAATCAACGAGACTGCGAGCCGATTGAAGCTTCACATATCGAATTCATATATTGTATAGTTATATACTAAATACCTGATCTGTCGCAAGTTTAACTTGTTTTGCACACGCGTTTAACACGCGCGCTAATTTTTCGCCTTAATTATGCATCTAAAAAAAAAAAATTGAAATCAAGATGAAGAAGAAGCTAAAAATATCTGAATCATATCAATATTCAAATGAGCGACCCGCGGCGCCATCCGCCGAACTTTAGTGTCCGCTTTTGGCCGTGCGTTTTGTTTTGATTGCTCAGGCCTTTTGTATGGCAAATTTATTGGCTTGAAAGTCTTTAGTGTTTAGCTTTGTGGGCCAGCACCAGCTTGACCAAAAAAAACAAAAACTGGCTCCGTAGCCGCAGCTCAACCTTATTAACGCTCGATATACCCCAACGCTTTAGAATGGATGAGCTCGAGCAAATTAATATGAGAATACTAAATATTCAATAGGGGCAGGATGTAGGCCGGTATTTACCATCATAAATAATATATGGATAGATAATACAATTAAAATTATTTAAAAAAAACCTTTGTGATTAGCCAACTGATCATAAGTCCAAAGCGAATGGCCGATGTGAACAAACAATTCATTGTGTATTTAGATGAATGGCTACGAATGTCAATTGAATTGCTTGAAGGAGATAGATGAAAGCTGAGAGAGAGAGTGAGAGAGAGGGGGATAAGGGGGGTGAATATAGAGAGAGGAAATATATGAATATGAATTGAACAAACGAAAGAGACAGACTGAAGAAAGAGTTAGGAAGAAGTTGAGGCTGAGGATGAGGATTGGATTGGATTGGAGTAAAGGTAAAAAAGAGAGACTTGAACATAGGGACATAGGACATATTCTTGAGAGCGTAAAGTCCAGCTCTATGAAGAGATAGAAAGATATGGAGGTGGAGATAGAGAGAGAGAGAGATAGTTAGAAAGATGTGACATATTCCTGAAAGAGCAAATATGAAGAGATTGTGAATCAGCTACAAAGATATGAAGACAGAGCGAGAGAGAGAGAGAGAGAGAGAGAGAGAGAGAGAGAGAGAGAGCGAGAGAGCGAGCGAGAGAGTAAGAGATACAGACAGATAGAGAGAGTAATGGAAAGATGGGACAGATTCATGAGAGAGTTCAGTCCACTCTTTGTCTGAATCCAGGTCGATTCCAACTTTTCCCTATAAACCGAGCAGTGTGATGGAATTTTTGACGCTAACTAACTAACATGCAGAGTTCCCAGATTCGATAGCTGCATGAACTGTATTTAGCTCTGGCAACAACAATAACAACCAGCAACTGTTAAGCCATCGCTTTGAAGCGAATCTGCAATCAGTTGCGACTTGCGCTTATCAATATTTGATGTACACATTTCGCTCAGTGTATTTCGGGGGAAAAAAAAAAGAAATGAAATGAAAGCTGCAGCCATTTGTTGGCCTTAGTGTTTCGCTTTGACTGAGCAGCTCAGGGCTTAATACCGCTGCGTAATGCCCGTTCATAGCCAGTTGAAGAAAATGCTTTTGCCATTCGCTTATCGCGAGGGCCATGCGCCGTTCTTGCCATTTAGCATCGATGTTTTCAACTCAACGCTGGCTAACATATTTCATATTCCAATTGCTCTACGCTGCATTGTGCATACTTTTATTTACGATATGAGCACGGAGAGAGAGGGAGAGGGTGAGGAGAGAAGCAACCACATGCATTACCTAATCTGTGCTTAAGCTGAGGCCAGCGATTTAAATTGATGCGTCGTCGCGTGGGTTTGGATTTGGGTTTGGGGCTGTATGTGTGTGTGTGTGTGTGGCATACAGGAACTGAGAACTAGAGTCGCTGAATTGGGGTTAGATGGGGCCTGGGGTTAGCTTGAGTGTGTGCGTGTGTGTGTGTGTGGCGGGGGGTCGGGAAACGGGGCTGGGGTTTGATTTGAGCGGATTTTGTGCATGTCGTCTGTCGGCTTTAAACGTCAACTCAACGCTTCTCAAAGAGGGCGGCCACTGTATTTGCTGTATAGTTGTCGTGCTCATTCTCATTCTTGTTGTTAGCTAAAACTGTTGGTTAATAAATTGTTAGCTAAGCGGCGATTCCAACTGAAAGTCCCCCTTTAGCATTTTTATTTATTTGTTTATTTTTTTTATTTTTATTTTGTTGAACAGAGTATTCGCCTGTTGTGCTGCGATTGTTGTTCGCCTGTCTGGGCTGTCTAATGTTCATTAAACGCTTCCGCCTTGGCTGGCAATGATTTGATGATGAGCATGATGGATTTGATGAGGGCGCACACAAAAATACATCAAAGTCGCTGACAGAATTTATCACAAGCAAAACAACTATGAAGCCAAAGAGTAAAGAAAGCTGCCCAAAGGCACGTCGAGCTGTGCCTATGCAATGATGTACGCATATGATGTAAGTTTTCATCACTCTACATAGCCGATATGCAAGGCAAAGACAGCAGCCAAAAGCCAAAGCAAAGCGCAAATGAGCAAACAGCAGGATGTGGACGAGAGAGAGAGTGGGAGGGAGGGAGTTGGAGTGGGTAGTCAACGGACTTGGGCAATTGGGCATAAATTTCTGGCACAATTACAACGCAATCAACTTAATTACATTGAATAATTAGAGATGTAGCCAACTGTGGCTGAGGGCCTATGGGTTGCCTGGGGCACTCAATGAAAACTGAGGGAAGCTGTTGCATTTGAAGCGATCTGAACAGGATCGGAAGCCGTTGAAAATCTCAACATATGTGTGCTGCCCCATGGGCAAACAAAGGCTGCAGACAAAGAACAGCAGCAGCAGCAGCAGCAGAGATCAATGAAAGGCAACAACCAGATGAATGAATTAATCAAACCAAGCACAGAGACCAAGAGAGAGAGAAAGGGGAGAGAGGGAGAGGGAGAGCGAGTTGAAAGCTGTGTGTGGGTGCTGCCCAATTGAAGTGAGGCCCAGCAATTTGCCTTATTAATACAGTATTTGCCATTGTTGATGCTGTATTTAAATTGTGAATGGCCAGGCGAATGAAAAGGCAGCGCACACAATGACTACAACAATGTCGGAGGAACAGCCCATTTAACTAATAACTAGCAAATGGACTTTCAACGGAGCAGAGATTGATTCGAGCAGCTGAAAATGAATTGCGAGTGGGTTAAGCACAATCGGCAAAGCGAAGCAAATTCCTGGGCGCCATGCTAAATACTCAATTCAAGACAATCAAAATGCCAAAAAGCATAGCCTAGACAGTTGATCAATGCGTTAAGCATCAATGTGATAGATAGTGGAGAGAGGGGAAATCCTTAGATTCCATTTAATACCAACAATATCAGATATGTTACAGTTGAGCTAAATTGTCTGCAGGATATTTGCTCATGCCTTAGACATGATGCTGTAATTTTGAGTGTTACTTGTTTAGGTTCTCATGTTAAGTGCCAATCGATGTGGTCTGTAATGTAAGGTTTTGTAATGTAAAGTCAGAAATGTGGCATCTGTAGTGTAGAGTCTATAATGTAATGTCCGTAATGTAAAGTCTGTAATGTAATATAGAGTCTATAATGAATGCTCTGTAATGTAAGGTCTGTAATGTAGAGTCTAATGTAAGGTCTGTTATGTAAAATCAGTAAAGTAAACTGTATAATGTAAAGTCCGTAATGTAAGGTCTGTAATGTAAAGTCTATAATGTAAAGTCTGTGATGTAAGGTCAGTAATGTAAGTTATGTAATGTAAGGTCTGTAATGTAAGATCTATAATGTAAAGTCTGTGATGTAAAGTCTGTAACGTGAAGTGTGTAATCTAAGGTTAAGTCTCTAGTGTAAAGGTCTGTCAGATAAAGTAAAATATGTGAGGTCTGTAATGTAAAGTCTATAATGTAAAGCCTTTAATGTAAGGTCTGTAATATAAAGTCTGTAATGTAAAGTCTGTAATGTAAGGTATGTAATGTGAGCTATATAATGTCTGTGCTTCAATTAAAGAAATATATTCAATATATGAGAATGTTGACAGAAAACTCTTTTTCGTATGGCATATTGCTCCCCCACATTATCAATGGTCTTATGCGCATGAAATTTTTACAGATGAGCTTAACACATCGATAAAAAAATTGTCAAAATTAATGCGAATGCAATGAGAAAACCACAAATTTCAGCATGCCGAACGACACAATTGCCGCATTGCTGTCTGCAAAAACGTTAAGATAGTTGAACTGTCAATAAATCTCATTACATTGAATTATGAAAATACAATTTCCATTTGCAAAGTGTAAAACAACGTAATACTGATGAGGGAACCAAAAAGTATGGAGTTTTTACCTATTTATTCAAGTGGAATTATGAATTATTAAGATTTTAATATCAGTTAAAAATTGCTTTAATGTGGGCAAATAGATTTTGATGAATCATTTAAATATAATTTTTGAAAAGCATTTAATACTTTTTAAAAACAGCTCCTATATAAAAACTATAATCTGAATAATGCCTGAAATATAAATAAAATATTATGATATTAAATGAGAACGTGAAGTCGTACGATATATAAATATCTAAATATTCAGATTAACATAAGAATTTACATTCATAAAGAGCTCTTCAAGACATTTAATACAATGATGTTAATGTGAATGCATCCGAAATGTTCGGAGACACACTTTGACAAGCCATAAAAGAAAAACTGAACTGAGAACTTCGGAAATGGGCAGAGACTCAGTTAGCGTTTTAGTGGATCGTTTGTCACATGCGTTTGATTTGTGGAAGATTTGACAGTTTTATGCATTGCTTTGTAGGCCGAGCCATAAAGCGACAGTTAAGCGCAGCGACAACTCTATTCACCACAAAATATGATCATAATCTATGATCAAGGAAAAAACAAAAAATACTTGAGCCCAGCCTCAGAGACGAACAGGTGCCGTAAAAGAAATGTAGAGAAATGAAAGACGGATGCGGTTACTGCTTACAGCTTCAGCTTCACCTACAGCTTCAACTTCATCTTCAGATTCACAATTTCGACGCTGTGGCTAAGTTGTTGTTAAAATTTTAACGGATTTGAAAAGGGCGGCATCGGTCGTAAATGTCGTCCGGCAGTCAAACTGTGTGTTGGTTGGGGCATAAAGTTATTAAAGAGCATCTTGCGGCTATCAAGGCTTGCTTTTATAGATAGATGGACGCTTAGATGAATTAATGAATAGCAGCAGTCGAAAATATTTCCGTCTTAATTGGACGCCAGCCAGCCTTTGTGCCATAAACTTTACGAGCTCGAGCAGTGGCCAGCGAACCGGTTCGGCTCGCGCACCAAAATTGGGCAATCCAGCTACGTCAGCTACGTGGCGCCAGCCGCCAACTCTGTTCGGACTGTTCAACTGCCCAAGTGCTCAACTATTCAGGCCAAACGATTTTTTGTTGTTGTGTTTTTTCTATTTTTTTTTTTTTTTGCGCTATCCGGCCGGTTCTTGGTTCTCATGACAGCACGCCAAAGTTGGTAGCCAGAGATTAGCTGTAACCAGAGACGCGCCAACATGCGACTAATAGAACTATTACACATTATCGAAGTGCAACAGGAGGCGGCAGAGCAGCAGGAGGAGTACTCGTAGCAGTGGCAGCTCTTTGAGCGTAGGCTGTTTAGCGTTCCCATGGCAGCGCGTCCGTCCATGTCCATATGCCGTCCAGCCAGCAGCCAGGCAGCCAGGCAGCTCCCAGCTTTGGCTCAGGTGTGGCTGGGCTGTTTGTGGCCTGCGCGTGTTGAAAATTGTTAAGCACTCAACTGGAAAGTTGTCTACAGATTTATGGCCAGCCATGGAGCTGACTATAGTGCTGCTGCTGCTGCTGCTGCAGTCTCATATTTGGCCAGCTTGTCTGCGCCTAACTGGGCCGCGTACACAGGTGTCTCTCTCTCTCGCAAAAACAAAATCTAGCGGGCACTACAAATTATTGTGAGAAAAAATCAGCTGTATGGGAATTTGAGTCTGTCAGCAAATCTGTTGCCGTTGCCGTTGCCGTTGCCGTTGCCAACCGAACGAACTCTGATTGATTGACAGTTGTTGCGATTGCCGCCACTAGCGCCACATGCCCCAGTGTTGCCAGAGAAAAAATATAGGAGAAGGAAAATGGTTTGTGGTTTTTCCTAAAACAGCTACTAATTGATCGATAATCAAAGTTGATCGCTCTTGCCAAAAACAACTGAGGAGTCAGCTAATGTCGTGGACTTGTAACTCATGCTATCGTCTGGTCTGGTCTGGTCTGCTTATCTAAATATGTCAATTCATACTAATTTATTGATGCTAATGTTAGCCATAAATAATCTCGCTTACATTTTAAGCTATGCGATAATATCGAATTCCAATTTTTTCCGATCAATCAAATGAGTTGGAACTCGTAAGGGCATTCAAAACTCCACATTGATAGAGCTTGAAATCAGTATCAGCAATCGATATTTATCGAACAAGTATTTTTCACCTGACCTGATCAACTTTATACAAACTTATCAATAATGTTGACCCCTATTTATTGATATCATGATTAGTAGTACTTTATTATTATTATTATTAGCTCTTCTCTAACCTAATCGATATCTATCGACAACGTGCTATTAATTCAAATTATTAAATTTTATTGTTTAATTACATGAATTCGATATATTCTCGACTCACGTCGAACTATATTTATTGATAACGTGAAATAAATAAATATTATCAATTATATCAGTTAATTATTCAAATTTGATATATTATCATCTCTAGTATATGATTATAAGCTAATCAATATTTATCGATATCTATTTGATATATTTATTAATGTAAATTTCGCTATATTCTCAACTCACATATGTCACTTATAACTAAACGATATTGATCGATAACATTAAAGTAAGTTATATTCTCAAACATATATTTTCTGCTCTTGTATATCACTATTAACTAATCGATATTTATCGATGCAGTCACTGGAGCTATATGCATTATCTTAATTCATATTCTTAAACTATATCATATTTGACTATCTAAATTCGATACATTTTCGACTCTAGTATATCATTAACAACGAATCGCTATTTATCGATTTAATTTATTTGAGGGACTCGACCCTTTTATTCACTGGATCTATATTCATTATCTTGATTAATATTCTTAAATTATATATTGATATCAAATTTCGATATATGCCCATCTCTAGTATATCTTGTTTCACTAATCGATAACATGATATCAATTCATATTATTAAAGCCTATTATTTAATTATCTGAATTCGATATATTCTCGTCACTGGCATCTGTAGCTTGTGCATCTATTCAAAGCATGTGGTAGCCTCTTATGCTATCGCATATCAGATATCGTTAACGCTTGCTGCCTGTTGCCACTCGATTCTAACCACATGCAATAAGCCACTTCCAGTGTCACTTTTGCCACTGCTGCTCCAGCTGCCAGCTGTCAATGGGTTAAATCTGAAATTCTTGTAGACGACTTTCCACACACACACACACATACACTCTCCCTCTCTCTCTCTCTCTCTCTGCCTCTCCCTCTCACTCTCTCTTTTTCTCTCCATCTGTCTGTCACTGTCTCTGCCTTGGCTTGGCTTGGCATTTTTAGGGCTACATGCCGCAAAAACCACAAGAAATCAATTCCAAGAAATTGTTTGTCTTCCGCTGCTGCGCCGCCGAGACAGAGAGAGAGAGAGAGAGTGAGTGCGCCGCCTCTGTCACTGCCTTCGCCTCTACCACGGGCTCTACCTCTGCTTCAGGTTGCTTGTTGCATAGATAGCCGCCGCCGATTTTGATATGTATAGAAAATAAATCGACGCATTTGCCACACTTCATTTGGCTTTGGTTGAATCAGAGCCAGAGTTGGAGTCGGCAGCATTGGCATCAGATTCGAATTTGGAATCGGAATCGGAATTGGCTACTGGCCAGCGCCTTCATTATTGATGGTTTATTAACACGGCATGAGGTGTTGAGTGCTGTCCCAGTTGGGCTCAAAGCTCTGCAGCCGCTGCTAAAACATATGCCCCAACCTCTCTCTCCCTTCTTCCCTCTCTCTCTCTGTCTCTCTCTTTTGCTCTTTGTATTTCGAGCCACGCTGCAATTTTGCGCGCTTGTATTTGGTTTTTTCTCTCTCTCTATCTTTCTTTTCTTTCAATTTTTGTTAATCGACGCCTTTTCGGGTTAATTTCATTGGCAGCAGCAAAAAGAAGAGTCGAATAATAAAACGAAAATTAAGTGGCGAAAGGAAGTGAAAAACGTTGTTTCAGCCCAGCCTCAGTTGGATCTGTTGGCCCTGCTGCTAACGGTCAACGAAAACGAAACCCAAACGAACCCATTTTTCTCTGCTGCGGAAACTCGAGGCGTGACATTCAACATTCAACATTCAACATACAACATTCAGCATTCAGCATTCAGTGTTCCCCATGTCCAGAGCCGCCAGAGAGCTGCCAACAAATACAAATGACCATCAACCGTTGCGCGCTAATGACGCCAAATTTTGAACATCCAGTGCGTGTTGTTGTTATCGTTGTTGTTGTTGTTGTTGTTGTTGTATCAGATACATCGCACATTAATGCCAGGCCGTTTCAGGCATTTGAAATGGCCATCGCTGACTGTGGCTGCTGTCTCTCTGGCAGAAAAAAAAAAAACCTTTCCATAACATTATAGTATTGCAAATCATCATCAAAATATGTTTGAAGACTTTAATTTTCTATATAGAGATAGTTTTTGTTTTTTTCTTTTCAGTTTTAGCTTTCATGTAATCATAAGCTGAATTGTTAACGCCATCATAAAATAGAGATTCAAATGAAAACTTTTTCTAATTTTTTTTTTTTTTTTCATTATTTAAAAAAAATTTTTTTTTAACTCTATTTTTTACAATTTCTGCAATCAAACTATTTTTTTTTATCTTCTTGAATAAAAATTAATTTTTAAATAAAAATATGTAATAATAATTAAAATAATATATAAAAAAATTTAAAAATTAATAATAATAAAATTTATCATTTTTAAATAAAAATAGATAACAATAATTAAATAAAATTAAAAAAAAAGAAAATATTGATAATAATACAATATAGATTTTTAAATAAAAATAGATAATAATAATAAAAATTTAATATCAATATATAATATATATAATGATTTTTTCCTAAAAATCTAAAACTTTTTTTTTTTTAATATCAAAAAATAAAAAAAATTAATATAAAATAATAATAATAATCTAAAAGTTTTTTTATATGATATATCACAATTTTATTAGATATTTTTGATTATTATGTGTAAAAAGTCCTTTTCGCTAATGAAATCGAAACATTATGCTGTTGTGGCGGTTAACTAACTGTCATTATCTTATTTCATGACTTTTTATTATATTCTGCAATTACTGATAATGACTCTACAGCTCTACTCGACTCATAATACTTTATACTTCTGCGAACAATTAATAAGAATTAGCTGAAAATTTGCTCTTACTGCAAAGGAATCCCTAGTTACTTTGCCAAATATGTCGTAGCTTTGCAGAGATCCAACATAATATAGTAATAATATAAAATAATAAATATATATATACAAATGAAATAAATTTAATTTGAAAACTTGAAAATGAAATGTGAAAAGATTTTGTACATACGTAATAGAATAATTATAAACTATTTAGAAATCAAATATATATTGATTAATCAATCCGGCTATAACGACTTCGCTTGTAGCGTTCATACGCTTATTGCGACGACAATTCTGTTCCCAAAACAAACTTTTGTGAGCAAACTTATGTGGTTATAGCGTCTTCCGGTTATAACGATGACGGCTTGAACGTCGTTATAAACGGTTTTTATGTATATGGGACTTTTATTGCGATTTTCATACGTCTTCATAAAGTGAAAGGCTCCATTCGTCAATATGTTCGCCTATCTGTTTGCCTGTCCGTTCGTACGTCCGTCCGCCCACCCGTTCATTCATCTATTCGTTCGTCTTATTGAGATATACCAAGATTTTCTTAACTGCCATTTTAAGATCATGAACAAGACTTATATAATCTGTGATAACCTGACTGTGACTTTCTTAATAGATTTTCAAGTTTCCTCTTTATATATACGATTGCTCTCATAATAAAGAGAGATATATCAAATATACAAAATATACAATAAGATCCGTAAAGCTTCACTGTTATAAGCTCTTCTAACAAACTCGAATATGAGCTCTATCTGTGAAGCTTATATATCTTATATACCTTTACATATTTTTTTATATATCTTATATATATATATCTTCTCTTTTTTATATATTCACTTCCCTGCATAGTTCTACCCTGCGGGCTACAGCTCACATTTCCACAACAGAAATGTTCGCTTATTTCACAAAATTCATGAAATTTTCTTTTTGAAATGGATACTCTTGGTGCAGCAGAAGCAGTTAGCTCGCTTGGCTGCTCGTTTGACCCACGTTTCGAGCATAATTTTTCGGTATTATCAGTGAGTGGAGAACGAAGGGTGTTCGAGAGAGTGTTTTGGGGTGTCTAGTGCCCCATCTGTTTAACCCTGGATACAAGTTTTTCTACGAAAATTGTTGCACTAAATTATGCTAAACATTTTCGAAATTGTAGAAATATTTGGTCGGTCACTTGCGGCTTTCAATTAAACTGGTTAAATTAGATACACACGCCCACATATGGGCGGGCACAGCCTGGCTGCCCAGTCGGACAGACAGACACCTGTCTGTCCAAGGTTGTTTGAGCAGCTCCTGGTTACTGCGGCACAAACTAATTAAAAACAAGCGCTTGGCCACTTGAGCAGCATGTAAAATAATTTTCAGTCTACTCTAAAACACACACACACAGTGAGAAAGAGAGAGAGGGGGAGAGGGAGGGACATGTGTGTGTGTGTGTGTGTGTGTAGGCAGAGCTAGTCAAGCGACTGCGGTCCAGGCAGCTATTTATAATTACCTTGTGCGGATTCAGTTGCCAGAAAAACTTTTCAGCTGAAATCTAATTTGCCAGCACGCTCAAAGGAAGCTGCAAATAAGGAAAATAATAAACGCATGCCGCATTGGCCCGCAACGTTGAGGTGAGCCAGATGGAATATTTATGGTTGGAACGTGTGAAATGCAACCAAATTGTTGGCATTGCACTGCTCCGACTAGCTTCCAGCTGGCAATCATTCAATCAGTCACTCAGTCAGTCAGTCAGTTAGTTATTTAGTTGATAGGAGAGCAGGTCACGTTGGAGCGTCATTCGACATGGCCTCGGGCTGCTTGCGCTGCGTCTGACGGCTTGACTGGCTAAATGCTTCATTTATTTTATGAATAAAAGCTAGGAGCTGAGTTCGCCTCGACGTGGCTGGGACAATGGCAATGCACATGGCAGCGACACCCATCCAACCACCCACCCAGCCACCCAACCACCCAACCACCCACTCGACATACAGCTTGAAGTGTTGGCAACGACGACGATGACTTCCTGTTTATCAGCGTCTGGACTGCTGGCAGCGCCTCCAAGTGGCGTCCGTGCATGCTAAAGCGTCCACTTTCGTGCCATTCACATTTTCTGCAAAGGGCGTGGGGGGCGGGGCAGTAGTCAGGTTCAGCTAGGTAAGTGAAGAGTTCGCGCTGCGGTTCGCACTGCCAGCGTTCGCTATGCCAGCCACAAGATGCATAGATGCAGCCTGCAGAACGCAACAGAGCCAAGAATAACCCAAGCCACAAACAGATCCCATTTCTTGCAGACAGCATGAGCTGTGGGGTGGAGCGCCTGAGGGCGTTTATGGGTTGTGCTTTATTTATTTTTAATAAATTTTAATGCTGAGATTGCACAACTTTAGATTCTAAGGGCCGAGAGCTGTTGCCGCGTGGGGTTTCTTGCCGCAAAGAAAATATTATAATTTTTATGCCACATACTTAAAGATAAGATTACAAATAATTCATAATTGGGTTCAGGCCGAACAGCAGCAGCAGCCCAAGTACATGCTGAAGCTGTAGCTGTAGCTGAAGCTGAAGCTGAAGCCTTCTTTTAGCATTCAAGAAAACCTACACCGACAATCTGTCAGCCGGAAGCTTAAGCTCATTGTTATCGCTGTTGCAAGTCTCCTTTCCTCTCTCTCTCTCTCTCTCTCTCTCTCTCTATCTCTTATTCTCTATTGTTGTTGTGGCTTTTATCAAGCAGCCTAGACATAATCATTCACTTCAACAGCAGCAGCAAGAGCTAGATAAAGAGAGAGAGAGAGAGAGAGAGAGAGAGACAGAGAGGGAGGATGGGCAACCGTTTCTAATTTCAAAAACAAATACAAATTATGTAAATTTCATAAGCAAATACGTTTATTCATAATGCCAGCCACATTTATTGCAGTTGCCATCTCGCTGCGACACAGTCGGAATGAATCTTTGGCATCTTTAGCTGCTGCTGCTAGTAAGTATCTCGCACTCTTTGCCTTAATTTAGTGCAAATATCATATTACCTGAAAGACAGTTATACAACAGCCAGTGCAGTAGCTCGGTTCAGACAGATGATTATATTGGATAATGCTAGATTATGATTATGTTAGATAATGTTCTATTCCTTGGCTCAGCTACAATTCTATTCTAGTTATAGCTATAGCTATATTTGCATCGATTACTCAACAATAATAATACATAAGCAAAATATAATGAAATCCGCTTATAACGACTGCGCTTATAGTTTACGTCCGGCTATTGCGACGAAAATTCGTTGTCTTGGTTGGCCACCAACAGTGTTGCCTAATTTTGTCGAGCTGGAAAACTACTTTAAAAAAAAAGGCTGCAATTCTTTCATTCATTCTTTCCATTCCGCTCGCTCACTTCCCTCGGAAAGAGGAAGGAGGAAGCAGGAGAATTTTGTTCGTTTCATTTCTCTCTTCGTTTGACACTTTTGCGCTGAGCAATTCCCTTTGTATTCCTTGAAGGAGACTTATTTCGCGAGTAATGCGATAGACTCTCTCTCTCTCTCTCTCTCTCTCTCTCGAAGGTGGAGATCTCAAAGGTGGACACACACACATGCACGCATACGCAGGCTGTCGATGTATTTACACACCAACACATATGGAGAGCAACACACTCTCATGTATGTATCTCAAGTGAGATGTAGAATAAGTTCTGAAACAATTTGAGACTAAATTAAAAATGTTTGAAATGCATATATATGAAACTTACTGGTAAAGATCTTTTAAGAATCTATGAATACAGCTGAATATATAAGAGGTAAAAAAAAAAGGGATATATATATCTGTGTTTGCCATTTGAAGTGGACAATTCTCAGCTGATCTGCATATATGCATTCTGTATTCAAGAGGCGGTTGAGCGCGCTTGTTAAATATTAAAGTTGATAATAATCAACTCACACACACACACACATGCACACACACACACACACACACACATGTGGAATGCAATAAGAAGGCAAAGGTGTGGTGCAGCAGCTGCGCCAAAAAGTATGCTAGCAAAATTGTTGCTCCTTTTGCATAAATATGAATAAATTAAAATCAGAATGAACATTTTTGATATGCGAACGGCTGGGAGGCCGCGCTGGGCAACGGCCGGACATGGAGCCGGACATGAACATCGACAGCGACATGAACATCGGACAGGAGGCGGGCAGGCGGGCAGGCGGGCAGCAGGCGCTCTGGCAGAGTGGGAGGCGATTGAAGGAGGGTTGGGAGGAGGTTGGCTGCTGCCAGCGAAGCGGCGAATTGACTGACGCACTTTTTGTGGGCCGCAATTAAAAATTGCGCGCTGTTGCACATTTAATTATTGGGAATCGGCTTTCAGGTAATCATTGTTAATGGCAACTACGCTGCATTTAATCTTAACGATCGTTGTTGTAGTTGTGGCTGCAGCTTGCCAGCCTGCCTGCCTGCCTGCCAGCCCCAACCCCTTCACCATCACCTTTGAGTTGTCATTGCGCATTTGCATACGCAATATTTATTTATACGCAGCTTCGATATATTGACATAATTACTCGAATGGCTCGCACCTGGCCCGCAACGCTGACATCTCGCCCAATAGCATTCAACATTATTTCGCACAAGCACACTTTTTCCATTAAGAAGCAATCAAATCATGGTGAAAAGTTGCAATATCACAAAATATATCGAATTATGTATATATATATATATATATATATATGGGCTTTGATATCGATAGATGAGTGCAGCATGTGGATCTGGCCCAGTTACGGCATTTCCTTGTGCAAGCCATTTCAAATATTTATGCTTGAAAATTGCATAAGCTGCAGCGCTGAACGCTTACGCGGCGTATGCGCGATATCAAGTGAAATTTACTCCGGTATGCAAAAAGCAGCACCAGTGTGCAGTGCCCTGGTCCTGTGTGCATGTGTGTGTGTGTGTGTGTGTGTGTGTGTGAGCTACAACTTTGATCCAATTTTTACTTAACTCGAATAAAAGTAAATATGCATAAAAATGAAATTCCATTTGCCAGCATGGCAAATAAACAGAGACAGAGACAGAGACAGAGACAGGCACAGCACGTGAGCGCGAGAAAGAGAGGGAGAGTGTGAGAGAGAGAGAGAGAGAGAGAGAGAGAGAGAGACGAAGGCAATTTGTTTGGGCATGTGAAGCAAAGTGCAACCAGAGGATATTAAACAATGAAAATATTATTATAATTAACACGACTTGCTTAACCCGGCTTGCCACTCACAATTTTTTTCCAAAAGGTAATCAGCTCGAGAATTTATGAAAAATTCATTTAGAATATGAAACAGGGGAAATATATATAAAGATAATATAATATATATATATATGTATATTCGTATATATAAAAAATAGCTGCGCTGAGCTGCGTTTGTTAAATGAGGAAACACTACAGCAGTAAGTCCACAAAATTCGTAGTTAATCCTAAGCCTTTTGAGTTAATAAATTTTTGTTAGTTTAAAGCAAGTGAATAAGAAGAAAAGAAGGAAATCAGAGGTACCTTACAGAGAGTAGATAAAGCAGGAGGAGCAGAACTAAAGAGAATCAAGGGAATCGAGATGATGTTGAAATTGAAATTGAAATTGGAAATCCCTAGATCTAATGCTAAAAGTAGGTTGGAGCCAACGTTCTGATCAAGGATCTTGCACAAATTTAGGATATACATATCAAGTAAGTCCTCCAAGTACGTGGCCTGCCAGGGTTATAACGGAACGGAGGCAAACCGCAGCATTATCCTAGAAGCCATTTCCGCCAGATGTCACTCCTGCTGACTGAGGTCCTAGAATGCTGCTCCTGTCAGCCCAGGTATAAACAATTCAAGTATCCAGTTGATTTTCCGTTCTCTATAGTCGGCCAAAGATTTCGCTTTAAAAAGTTCTATCTATCTATTCTTCTTCTTCGCTGCACACATTAGTTAACGCCAGCTCAATCGCTATTCCGTGGGGTCATTCGTGGACAAGGGACAAGGATAGCTATGAAAGTCTCGAAGTGAGTAAGAGAAAAAAATATTAATAAAAAAATAAATAATAATTTACACATTTCGCTTCATGAATAATCATACAAATACTAACTCAAAAGCAGATACAGAAATTCTATATAAATAACTCTTTTAGAGCACGCTCTCAAGTCCTTCGCATTTCGGGGAAAAAAAAAACTTGAAGACCTTCAGCAATGGCAGCGTGGCAGGTAAATGCTGACAAGTCAAAAGCAATGAACCAGGTCAGAGCAATAAGCCTGGTCAAGGATTATACGAATATTTTTTTATGAACTAAAAAAAGAGAGCGAGCGAGCAAGAGAGCGAGAGAGCGAGCAAATGACAACGAAACTTCTTTGATTTCAGTCTGCTCAGAGAGCTGTGCAAGGCAGGCGAATATTTTGCATTATTCTTAGCTATATTAAAAGTATATACATATATTTGAAGGGTGCATTCAATGCAAAAGCACAAAGAAAAGGAAAAAAAAAATGGGGAAACAAAAAAATAGAAAATACGTTGGAAAGAAAAGAAAGAGGAGCAAAGCGATGCAGAGCAACAATATAACGAAACAGAATGAAGAGGCATAAACCGATATGGTAGGAGCCTCGATAAAAGTAAGCTAAATCGGGGCAGTGCGAGCCTTTTGCCAGCTTGGATTAAAGTATCGGTCTGGAAATTTAAAACCACTTCAATAACAACAACAAGGAGCAGCAAGGATAGCATGGCCACAGATACAGCAGGAGAGAAAGAGAGAGAGAGGGAGAGAGTTTGAGAGGCAGAGGCAACGAGCCCGAAGGGCTGCATGGAGGCAGCATAAAAACCAAACTGAAACCAACTGAAAAATTAAACAACAACCAAGAAAACGACCACGATGAAGCAGTCTTCAAAAAGAACAAGGCGAAAGTATAATGTTGCACTGCAGTCAGTGGTTGCTCTACTGGGGCAGGGAATGGAACGGGGATTGGTATTGGCAATGGGAATGGGGAATGGGAATGGGAATGGGCGTGAGGCAAGGGTGCATAGCGGGTCGTGGCATCAATGTGACGCCGAGGTTGCGGTTTCGCTGCCTCTATCTGTGCCTCACTCACTCTCTCACTCTCTCACTCTCTCACTCTCTCTGGCAGTATCTGTACAGGTAGTACAAGCAATGCCATGGCATGGCACGACCCTGACCAGCTTTCCATCAGCGGTGGCAAAAATATTTTTAATAACGGGCCGGCGCATAAATAACATGGAAATATGAGCGTCCATCCTGGCAGCAGCCATGTCCTTGGCCAGCCAGCCAGCCAGCCAGCCAGCCAGGCTGGCCAGCGTCTTTGACCATTAAGATATTGCATTGACCACATCGTATCGGCTCGCAACTTCAAGTTCCCCTCACAATGCCTGAAAATATTTACATAATTCCAGGGAGCGAGCTCCCAACCGGCACTGCAACAGCGGCCCCAAAACAGGACATTGAATACGTATACCTGCAGCCCCTCTTGCTTTTTCTTTTGCAACAAGGGTGCGACAATGTACAGCAAAAATCACAAGTGTGCTCAAGCAGGCAGTGCTCGACTAGCTGATACCCTCAACAAAGCGAAGTAGCTGCTTTTGAAATGCTTACACAGAGAGAGAGAGAGAGAGAGAGAGAGAGAGAGAGAGAGAGAGAGAGAGAGAGAGAGAGAGAGAGAGAGAGAGAGAGAGAGAGAGAGACCTAAGGATGAGCTCTGCTTACGGCGCTTGGGCTGAGCTGGTGAAACTTTATTATTGAAGTAGATGAACTTTTCCACATATAGTATTTATTATTTATTATTTATTTTATTTTATATTTTAGACTCTGTTTTTTATTGAGTATTGCTAGAATAGAATAGAATCTCTTGTATTTCGAGTCTGAGCTTCAGATGTGTATTCAAAAACAGATAATCTATATATTCATTAATCCCACACAGCAAATATGAAGTCTTTAGGTTTAGCAATTAAATTATAGACTATAGACTCTAAAAGAAATCAGTTGTCGATGAAAAAAGTCATAACACATGTTAGTATAAACAAATATTGATTTCAAATTTCAAAGTGTCCAGTCTCTAGTTTACTGCAGCTGATGAAGAGAGACTCGGAGAAATGCAGTCGTAGCCAAAAAAAAAAAAAGACATGTCTAGATCTACCCAATACATCGACTCGGTCAAGAATACGTACATACATATATATATATATATGTATGTATATCACCTCAGCTACCAATGACATGATCATTGGAGTATTTGTGTTTTCATTAATGAACTCATACAGAAAGCCAAAAAATTAGCTTAAATACTTTGTAAATTGGAGGCAAACGAGCATATGTGCTTCATTAGAGTTAAGAGTATGCCAAGACTTCTTAGACTCCATATAGTCATTCCTATATGGGAATATATATATATATCTATATATAGCTGCACCATTGAATTCCAATTTAAACTGTGTGCAGTGCATCAGTAATGAAATTCTTATTATTATTATTATTATTGTTGTTGTTGTTGTTGTTATGCTAAAATTGCTGTTGCTTTGGCTGCTTTGGCCACATTCGATTTGCTTTGAATTAATCGTTACATGAGGCGACTCGTCCACGTCCCTCGCCCTCCATGCTTAGCCCCAGCCCATCTTCAAGTCGCCATCGTCACCCTTCAGCCGCAATCATTTGTCCCGCATCGAGTTGGGGCTGCTTTGGTTTTGGGCTCAGCTGCGTGTCGCCTATCAATGGAAAGTGCTGACGACAACGCAGCTCGAGGCCAAGGACCAGGATCCCTTTTACGCGCTGCCTGGGTGCAGGCTGGAGACTGGCGAGAGCCTGTTTATAGTTTGCCAGCAACTAAATTAAAATTATTTCAACTTGACTGACGTTCGCTGCAAAGCTGGCAATAACGGGGGCCCGAATCGAAACCCTGAGCCCGAATCAGAGCCCTCGCCAGGGTCTGGCTCTTTGGTTCGCTTGGGGTCTGGAGTTTGTCGTCTGGACAATGGAGGCTGCCATTATAGCTGATGCCTGATGCCAGGCAGGCCATTAAAACAAGTTTTGTCGAGCCACTGCACAGTAGGGGAGAGTGAGAGAGAGAGAGAGGGGTGAGCGAGAGGAAAGGGCAAGCGTTTCGATTGCACTTGAAGCTGTTGTCGTTGTAGCTCAATGGGATCAAATTATAAATTTTGATGCGCGAGCTCTGGGACGTGTTAACAGTAATAAGAGAAACAAGAAAAACAAGAATATTGTGCATAAGCAATGCAGCAAAATTAACATAAAACAAAATAAGAATAAGAACAATTAATATAAATATAAAATAAATTTAAATGTAATAATGAAATAAAGCAAAATAAATATAAAATAAATCTCTTTTATATAAATAAAAAATTAATAAAATAAATATAAATTAAATAATGATATATAAAACAAAATAAATATTAATGTAAATATAAAATAAAATATAATAAATTTAATTTAAGTGAACATAAAGTAAACGTAAATAAAATAATGAAAAATAAATAAAGAAAAAATATATAAAATAAAATAAAATACAATAAATATAAAATAAAATAAAATAAATATAAATTATATATCTCAAATAATATAAAAGAAAAATATCCTTAATAATGAAAATAATGAACCGATTATTAAAATTACATTTCATGTCGAGCTACACTTGCTAAATCTAAAAAATGTTGACGAAAAAATGTTAAGTTTACACCGATAAATATAATAATAAATAAAGTATAATATATATAAGAAAAACCTGATATTTCGGGCTAAGGAACTGTTGGAGCTGTAAGGAAGCAGATCAAATGAGATGCAGGCGAGTTGAACAGTTAACAATTTGAGCTTAATTGAAAGCAGTGGCTAAGTAGATGTTCTGTTATGATATGTGCTCTCTGATCATTTCATTAATTTGGGGGAGGGAAAAAAGTCTAAATGAGCTGCGAGCTAGAGCTTTCTTCCCTCAACTCTAGCAGAGCGGATCAAGCTAGCAGTTGCTATCCGAAGAGTCAAAGTAGAGACTATAATGAAGCAAGTAAGGATCAAGTTACATGCATAAGAGTCTGAGACCCTGAGGAAAAACTGACAGCTGTCGAAGGCATATAGAGCTCTGAGTACTATGCTCCAGCTAGAGCAGAGAGAAGAGGACCCACAAAAAGTGCTCAAGATAATGCTAATGACAATGCCAAGAGCAGTAAAAGTAATAAAATAATATATATGTTGATATAAATATATATAAAAAAGAAAACTAATCAAGAGTAAGAAAAAATGGTTTCAACAACAGCTAGCTGCTAGCATTTAACAAAGTGTGACGCTTGCATATCCAATGACACGTTTAAACAAAAGGGCCAAAAAGTGTAAAGTCAAACAATTAAAAACTCAATTAGCGCCATATTGAAAAGCTGCCAATCATGTGGCCCACACTCACGTGAGTGTGAGTGTGAGTGTCTCTCTCTCCCTCTCTCTCTCTCTCTCTCTCTCTCTATCTATGTATGTGTGTGTGTGTGTGTGTGTTTTAGTGCTTGTTTGTTTGCATTGTGTGCCGCAAATTGGTCAAAAGTACAAAAATATCAAAGATTGGACCGAAAACAAAAAGCGAGCGAGCAAACAAGCCAACAAAAACAACAACAACAAAAAAATAATAAAAAAAAAAGCAGAAAAACAAAAACTAAATCAAACAAAAGGCAAAGGCAAATGGCAAACCTCACAAATAGAGCGTGAAATTGACAAAAAGAAGAAGAAAAAATGTGAAAAAAAAAACAAATAAAAACTAAAATAAAAGATATACAAAACGCAAAAGGCAAAAAACAGCAGCAGCAGCAATGCAACAAATGCAAAATAGCAGACAAATTTTTTGGGAGTTGCATAGAGAGAGAGAGAGAAAGAGAGAGAGAGGGAGAGACACATATAGCTGTAACTGTAAATGGATGTGTCTGGATGTGTGCAGCCGGAAGGATTGAACATATGTCGATGGCATATGGCAAGCCTTCTGAATCATAAGAGCAGAAAGCACGCAACAAGAGATGCAGCGAAAGGGAGAGAATGAGAGAGAGAGAGAGAGAGATAGTGGGTACAGAGCTGTAGTGTGAGAGTCAGACGCATGCATACAAATACAAATGAGCTGTGAAAGAAATCGAAACAAGAAGAATCAGAAGCAAACCAAACAAATGGCAAGTGACCAAAGCAGACAGAAACAGAACAAAAGTCGAACAATTAGCTCAAAGCAGAGAGCCAAAGATGTCGAAAGAAATAAAAAAAAAAAAAATGGAGTAAATTATCAAAGGATTGATTACTTGAACTAATGCGAAAAAAAGCGAGTGCATGAAAGATTATAGTATGTGGAGAGACATATAGCCAAGGAAATACAAGGAAAGTACACTCGAGTTCAAGTAAACACTATATTATATTATATACATACATATATAGAAAGTAACACTAATCACGCTTAGTGCGCTCCTCTTTGCGCTTCTCATGTCAGCTATGTTATTATTTCGCTCACTCTCACTTTTGCAATGCACATAGCGTCGTGAGAGTGAGAGTGAGAGAGAGAGAGAGTTAGAGAGCGGCCTCCTTTGCGCTTCTCATGATGTTTATCGTATCAGCTCGCTCGCTCTTCTTCTTGGAGCTTCTCATGATACTTTACGTATCATCTAGCTCACTTTCACATTTATCTTATAATGTATGCCCTTCTTTGCGATTCTCAAGCTGCTCATCGTATCATCTCGCTCACTCTCCCTCTCTCTTCATAGAGCTTCTCATGTTAGCTTTAAAGTTATCTCATTAACTCTTAGATTAACTCTGCACTTAGCGCTCTTCTGGGCGCTTCTCATGCGTGCCGTTTTGCTTCTTCTATGCACGTATATATTGTATATATAATTTCTCTACCATTCTCTTCTGTTTCGATTATTAAGTGCTTAATAAATCAAATCTGATCTCTAGACAAAGCTAAATTCAATAGAAAGTATATGTATCTATATGCAACTTAGCATCCATAATTCTTCAATTTCAATTCGAATTTATGCTCAAGTTAAGTCAATAAACGCCATAGGAAGCCACAGCTAAAGAAGTTTTCTAGCATTTTGCAAACACTTCCTGGCCCCAGCGAGCACACACCTTTAGCGCTCCTCCGTCCGAGCACTGAAACAGCTGTCTCATCTAGCTGGCACAGGACCCATAAGACCTGGGCCAGAGCCAGAGGCAGTGCCTGTGCCTGTGTCTGTGCCAGAGCCTGAGCTTATCAACAACATCAGCGTCAGCGTCAGCGTCATCGTCATCGTCAGCGACAGTGACAACTTTCTGTCTAGACTTGGCCACGCCCACTTGCTTGGGGGCCGCCCATGCGGCTGAATCTCGGCGTGCTGATGGCAAACGTCAGCAGAAAACGGAAAGCCAGTCAAATGCAATTATGAAAATCCATTTGATTTGTGTTTATGATTTTGCCAACGTCCGTTGAATGTTTCAAATTGAATTTACCATAAGGAATAAAGCTAAACGCAGTGCCCCCTCCCGGCAAACACTTCACACTAAACACAGCAAAGCAAAGCCAAAAGCGCAAATCATGCTAAAGCCTGAACAACTCTCAGGCGCGTCAGCAATCGGTAGCTCCAGCAGCAGCAACTGCAGCAACTGCATATCAGTGCCATTGGCACCCCATGCAGATGCATGCAACTGTTGCAGTACTTTGCTTTTGCTCAACTCATTGCCTCGTAATTAGTGGATATTACTTGTGCCGCTTCCCCCAAAATACGAAAACGACAACAACAACAAAAAACAAATAAGCGAGGACAACAAAAAAAAAAAAGAAAAGACATACGAGTAGAAGAAGCAGAGAAAAAGTGCGGCTGCAGCTGAGAGTCGCTTGTAATTACCGCAACGATCACCGAACAACGATCAACATCCACTTCTCCTGCTGCTGCTGCTGCTGCTGCTGCTGCTGCTGCTTGCCACACAGGTGCGTGGCACAAAAGCGAACTCCACCTGACAGCAGCTGCTGGAATTATGAATGCTCTGCAAAAGCTGTTTATGACAGCTTCACAAGATCTGCGCGAAATATGCGATATTTCCACAATACAAAGAAATTATTTTTTAGGCTAATTATGCTTAATGAAATTGTTTATCATTATAATAAAGGAATTACACAAGTTATAAATATATATATTTTTTAATATTTAAACATAATATTAGTAAAATTATTAAATACACTATTAATATTAATTTAACTAATATTTATACATTTTTTTTCTTTTTTTTTAATAGTATTATTTACATGCAATTCTGCTCATATTTGTAATAATATTTTAAAATTAATACATTAATTAATAATATTAATTTTACTAAATTTTTAAATTTATATTTATGCTTTTTTTATTAATTTTATGAAATATTAATTTTATTACATTATTATATTTATATTTATATTTATATTTATATTTATACATTTTTTTTCTAATAATAATAATTTTTATATGCATTTTATTTTGGTCATTTTATTATTATAATATTTTAAAATTAGTTAATAAATTATTAATATTAATTTTACTAAATTTTTTTTATATATAAAAATTTGTTATTAATTTTATTAAATATAAATTTTATTAAATTTTTTTTATATTTATATTTATACATTAATATAAATATAAATATAATTAATAATAATATTTTTTATATGCAATTTTGTTCAATATTTTAATATATATATTTTATATATATATATTTAAATAATATTTTTGTATGCAATTTTGTACAAAAAATTTAGTTAGTATTTAAAAAGAAAATAATAATAATAATTTAAATACAATTTTATAATTTTTATATATATTAAAGCAAGTAAATGCATTACAATTTAAAATTGTTTTATTAATATTATTTTTTTTTTATTTTTTGTATACGTTTTATAATAAAACATAAATTTTTATGCATTCATCTTTGTTTTTTCTTTTTTTTTTTTATACATATTAATAAATGTTAATACATTTATAATAAATTTTATACAAATATTAAGAATTTTTAAATTATAATTTATATTTAATTGTTTTTTTTTTTTATTTATTTTTTTTTTAACTTCTCCTGCAATTATTTCACTTGGTTGACAAAAAAAAAATATTATCTGCTTAACAAATTCTTAAAATAAACTGCAAATTCTTTGTGTGACATCAGGTTAAGCTTAAGGCTTGAAATTTAAATACATTTGAATACATTTAAATACTTGCTCGATTTAGTTAATCTGAAGCTTATCTCACGCTTGCAACTCTTTAACATGGAATTGTTTGCTTACGCATCTTGTGCTGAACCTTATTACAAGCCTATTATGCTCTCTCTTGCTTGGAGAGCGAAGTGAAATAATAATAATAAATACAAAAGAAAAAGAAAAAACGCAAAATAAAGAAAAGAAAAAAAAGGTGTAAAAAAGGAGAGAAAAAAGTCAACTCTGGACATGACACGGCGATTTGTGTCGCCAACGACGGCTTGCAAAATTAATTTGTGTCCGCTGTTATTATAAACTTTTTCTGTTGTCGTTTCTGTTATTGCCGTTGCCGTTGCCGTTGGTGTTGCTGTTGGTGTTGCTGTTGTTGTGGTTGCTGATGTTGTGGTTGTTGTTGCGGTTGTTGTCGTTGTCTTTATTGAATTAAGCGTTTTTGTTACTCGATTTCAATTTGTGTCAAAAAGCCGAACGCAAATCTCTGGGAGCCAGCGGCAAGGTAAACTCAGCATTCACTTCCCCGTACCACGGCCTTCGCGTCGGCGTCGGCATCGGCGTCGGCGTTGGCATCGCTGTAGGCGTAGTGCATGGGCGTGGCACTGTTTGATTTCTGGCCACGATGGCATCTCATTTGCACTTGACATTGACGTCCAACTGCCACTGAGTGACCCAGCCTCTGCCACTGGCTCAGTCACTGCGGTAGCTGCGTCTCGCATCAACACTTTATGCTTCATTTAATGCCGCACAGCTGGCCAGAGAGATGCTGATGGAGCTGCTGTTGGCTCCAGCCAACAGTTAGTAGCGGAGTATCGGCTCCAGTCAGCCGTGGCCAGCGCCAGCGCCAGCGTTGCTCAATCAATTGGAAAAGTAAACAACTAGGCGCCTGCCATGCAGAAAGCTGGAGTCGAGCAGGCAGAGACGAGAGGCAGGAGAGCGGGACGCAGCAGTACCAAATGTTTACTTCAAGTGGCCTGCACTTGGGTTGTCCGCCAGTTGCTACAACCCTTTCCAGCATCAGGCATCCCAGCCTCTGGACCTGACCCCATTCACTCCCTCCCCCCCCCCCCCCTCTCTCTCTCTCTCTCTCTCTCTGACTCCTCCGTCGACCCTTGGCAGTTGCCTCGTCCAACTTTTCTTTGGCATTCTGTTCGCCGCCTTTGACAAAAGTTTGCCTGCAACTTGCAAGTTGTGAAACTGCAAATTCTTCTGGCCCCAGCTAATTAATTAAGTTAAGAACACTAATGTCCTAGTTAGATCCTTGTTCAGGTATTACGTGAGTTGCTGTCTGCCAAGCACTATTTCATTGTGTACAACTAGGTGATTAAGCTGCTACTATTTAAGTGTATGGACTTGCCGAAAAAAAAAATAAAATAAAATAAAACAGAAATCACAATTAGCTGAAAGTAACTTGCATTTACTATGCGGAAAGAACTCGGGGAACAAATGCTGTATATGGAAAGTTTACTTTATAAGAGAGAAAAGGCGAGAGAGAGAGAGGGTATGATAGTGAGATAGTGAGAAAAAAAGAAAAACTACTTGAGAGAGAGAGAGAGAGAGAGAGAGAGAGAGTCTCAAGCTGAGTGGCAAACAGAGATGTATCATAGATAGATGTAGAGGTTTTGCCAGATCGATAGAGAAAGAGAGAGAGAGAGAGAGAGAGAGAGAAGAGAGACAAAGAGATAGAGAGAGACAGAGAGAGAAAGAGAGAAGATAAGTGATGCAGAACAGTAAAAAAGTTCTTAGATAGACCAAGAGATCTATATGACATTTAAAACCCGTTCACAACTTTGTGAGAATTGCAAAGAAGGGCATTGAGTATCACCGACCATCATGCATCCATACGCACGCAGCAGCTGGCATTCAAATGTGATTACTTCAACTTTCAGACTCTTCAATATCTCGATCAGTCAGCCAGTCAGTCAATCAATCTGCTTGACAGTTATAGATAACATATTTATCAATTGCAATTACTTGGGTTGCCAAACAAACAGCAATATGCCAGTCACAATCCACGAACTGGTTTTCAGTCACTTTCACTTGGCAAAAATTATAATAAACGACAAAAAGAGAGAGAGAAAAAAAAAACGAGAAAAAATACTAAAGCCATTTCCTAGCGCTACGCAAAAGGAAATCTAAAATTGATATTAATACAATGCAATTAATTTTTTATGCCTGCCAGTTCTTGAGACTTCCTACTTTGATATGAACCGAACAGCATTTAAATATTTTGTATATAACAAATGAAAGTTGTTTTTGCAATGAAATGAAACTTGAGCGTGGAAACTTTAACTGAAAAAGCGTATTAAGCTACATGA
Organism: Drosophila koepferae; assembly: GCA_030914345.1. NCBI lineage: Eukaryota > Metazoa > Arthropoda > Insecta > Diptera > Drosophilidae > Drosophila > Drosophila koepferae. The sequence goes on from JAUESR010000209.1 coordinate 5,798,379, forward strand.
AAATCAAATAAATTTGTGGCTAGGTACAGAAGATTTCCTCTTTAGCTCTAAAAAATGTATTTTCATAATGTTTTCATAGATAAATGAACTTAAAGACTTCTAAAAATTTCGTCACAATTCAAGGCTTCTCGATGAAAGATTTCTTTGAGTTTTTCGTTTGCCTTTCGGTCAGTCAGTTCGTGTCTGTCACACACATCATAATGCACAACTGTGTGTGTGTGTGTGTTAGAGGTTCGAGTGTGTGTGTGCGTGTGTGTGTGTAGATTTTTGGCACAGTCTGCGTGCTGCGCTGCCATTTGCAGCGGAGGCAGCGCCAATCAATTAGCCAAATTGTGCATAAATTTGTGACGCTTATCAATGTCAATATTATCATTATAACAATAACTGTTAGACGAGTGGCGGTCGATTGGTGGGGTGGTGAGGGGTATGGTAGGGCTAGAAGTCGTGACGAAGACGGCTGGCAGCTTCAAATTAACACATATTTCACTTTATAGCCTAGAAATATGATTGGGAGGCGTTATCTAGCCTACAGCTCAAGGAGCTCTCAATCTATCGCTCTCCCTCGCCCTCTCCCTCTCCCTCTCTCTCGCCGTCTGTCATGCTCTCTGCCTCACTCCATCGGCGAGCTAATACAATAAATTGCAATATCGATAAAATACACGAACGTCACGCTTTGCTCACGGCTCACGACCTCCTCCCCTTCTGTCAACTTGCCCCGCCCATGCTCATTAGATCGGCCTCATTTTATGGCACGTGGGCGTTCAAGTGGGCGTGTCAGAATCAGTAACTTAGCAGACAAAGACATGGCCAGGAGAGACAGAGAGAGAGAGAGAGAGGGAGGCGAAGAGGTGGGGGTGCAGGGGGCAGGAGGAGCGGCTGGTGCTACTGGGGGCGTAGTCTCTTGGTCTTGTCTGCGCAAATGGCGCAGCAAATTGAATTTCGTTTATTGATTATCCTGGCATTTTATTTTTTTTATTATTATATATACATATATACATAGTATATAGATATATATGTAGAAATATGTATATTGGCTACTGCTCTGCAGGCTGTGGCAGTGGGGCCAACAATTTATCCAATTTATAGCCAAACAGATGTTGAATTAACTTTGCCAAGCCCCAAATAGATTTGTCGACTATATTGATTTGTGAGCTCTCCCTCTCTCTCTCTCTATCTGTATATATATATATAGGGTCATTATGTTGGATCGATGTCAGAGTGTGCACACATTGAGCTGTCGACCTGTACAGGCGGCATGCCTGCTGCATATTTTAATAACTAAAAACATAAATAAACGGAAACATGGCCGCAGTTTTGGCCAAGTTGATCCGTTTCGGGCCAAGACAGTTGATGGTGGTAGCACAGTTCTGCGTTCAGGCATTCTAAAACCAGGGCACGTATCCATTGTCAATCATTATGACAACTTAACGCACTCACACACACACACACACTTGTCACTTACAGCTGTGTGTGTGTGTGTGTGTGGGGCCATGCATCAAAGTGGCAAAGTGTGTCCAGGCAAAAGTAGAGGCAAAGATCCATTACAAAGAGCAGAAAAAAGTTAAATACTCAAACACACACACACACACACATATTAATATAATAATAATGCAAGATTTATGACAATGAGCCATTGGCTCGAGTCAAAACCAAAAGCCAAGTAGCTGCGATGCATAAATTAATAATAATAATGAAAAAAAAGAAAAGAAATCCAAAAATATAATTTAAATAAAGTGCAGGTGTCTAAGCTGCTGCTGCAGACAGTCGACATCGAGAGAGAGAGAGAGAGAGGGATATACATATAAATACTTTGTGTATAGCTTGGCTAAAACCCATCTATGTATATCTATATAAATATTTACATATATTATTTATTTATCATATGCAGCAGCCAAGCAATAATTGAACCCCGCAACGACATTTGTTTACTCTAACCAGAGCTGAGACTGGATTGGATCTCTCTATAAGGAAGAGCGATCTATTGAGAGAGCTGCACAACTTGGCCTGTTATAGCCCATAGTTGTCTTTTCTTGGATTTGCTCAGATATTTGTATTCTAGCTAATTGCATAAAGCTTCATCTGAGTGAGGGACTCAATAATATTAGAAACGATTCCCAATCTCCTTGAGTTTTAGCTTAGGATTGTCTTTATGCGCCATTTTTGCTTCAGCTTCAAATTTATATTTATATATTATATATTAAATAGTAATAGATGAAATTTATTTTTATATATATGCTTTTTCAATTTAATATTTTATTATTAATTTTTTATATTTATTTAATTTTATATTTAATATTTTTTATTTTATTTCATTTTTATTTATTTATTTTTTATTATTATTATTACTTTTTTTTTTGACCCAAGTTAGAAAAGAGCAAAGTCAGCAACTGCTTCAAAAGAATTATTATATTTTTTTAAATAAATTTATTTTAATAACTTAATTTTATTTTATTTTTTTTTTTTATTATTTTTTTATATTTATTATTATAATTATTATTATATTATTATAATTATTATTATTATTTTATTTTAAAATATTTAAAATTAATGCAATTTTTAAAAATGCTTGAAAAGAAGCTTATTATTGTTTGATATTTTTTGTTATTTTGTATTTTTTAAACAATTTATTGTTATTTAATTTTTGGTATTTTTATATACATATATTTTTATTTATTTATTTTTTTTTTACATTTATTATAATTATTAATATTATTATTATTATTTTTTTTTTTTTAGAAAATATTTAAAAAGAATATAATTTTTAAAAATATTATTTTTTATTATATAATTTTTTAAATTATTTTTTTTTAGTCAAGCGTCTCTTATTATTGAAACCTTTGGCAATCGAGCTTGTGCTATCTCTGAAGAGTTAGATCATAAGCCACTTCCCTTTAATAAAGCTAAAGCTAGATTTCTTACTTGGTCACATTTCTATGCCAAAGTCCAGCTGCCTTGAACGAAAAGCCACAGCAGAGCAGAGACTAAGCCCGCCTTGTGACAGCTCTGTAGACGCGCTCATATGCCCAATGCCAGGCAGAGCAACATTTCAGGTAAAGTCGAGTCGGCGCCCACACACACACACACACACACACACACACACACACACACACGGACAAAGGCTTGGGAAGGGGCTGCGCGTTGCTCAGTTTATGCAGTAAAAGTTAAATTTTATTTTTTGATAACAAAAAATAAAAATAAAAAGATGAAGAGGAATGAAAGAGAAACCTCAAATATCGTAGAGACTTCATTAAAATGCAGCAGAATATAGCTGGAACAACTAGAGACAGAGAGCGAGAGAGAGAGAGATGAGATGAGATGAGAGAGAGAAAATCGAATATGAAATTTAGTTGAACCAAAAGCATTTGACAGCCAAAAGTTTTGGATTCACATTTAGATGCTAATGGAACCGAGCTGGATGGGGACAGTTGGCCGCAGGAGAGCGAATGGGCTGGGCTGAGCTCAAATGTAGCGCACGCTGACTGCATAATTGATAAAGCAAGCAGCAAAGAGTGACAGAGCGAGACTGAGAAAGAGAAAGAGAGAGAGAGAGAGAGGGAGAAAGGCAGAGAGGAAGTTAGGCGATTAGTAGGTGAGAGGGAGACAAATCGAGATGCAAATCGCAACAAATGCAGATAACCTTGTTAAGATGCCAATTACGAAAATTAACTTGGCCCTTGCAACGAATTTATTGATTTTGCATTGGAATTGAAATTGAAATCGAAGCCAAAGCCAAAGCCAAAGCTGAAGCTGAAGCTGAAGCTGAAGTAGCAGCAGCAGCAGCCGCTGGCGGAAAAGCGAAAAAAAGAAAAATGGAAAACGCAAAGCGTACGCGTCGCTTGGCCCTCATTGCTCAATTGGTAAGTGTGTTGCAACTGCCGCAAAAAAATGAAGTAAAATATAGAGAGAGAGAAGGAGAGAGGGGAAAAAGAGTGACAAGAAATGTAACAAGCGTAAGAAAAACTTTGCGCCAAAGGAAACCCAGTAGGAAAAACCAATGCACAAGTCGATGGAAAAGAAAATCGAGGAGAACTAGAGGAAAAAAAAAAACAAGCTAAATAGGCAGCCAGCGGAAGCAGCGAGCCGGCGAGGCAGCGATGCAGTCAGAGACAGTTTGAAATAATTACATTGAGCTCTTACCTAGCAGGAGGCGGCGGAGCAGGAGGCGGCCAGCACAGCTGAGCTTGTGGCTGTGGGTAGGGGCGGCCGTCTTACCGTTGGGGCCACAAGCAACAACAAATTGCACTTAAACGCCAAACGAAAATCGAACAAACGCTGCGTGAGTATTGAGCGCATAACAACGACGTTGATACTGACGCTGACAGCGACGTCGACGGCGACGGCGACGGCGACGCAACAAAAGTACAAATAATTTCATTATAATGTTGTCTTTGGGGGGAAGCATGTTAAAGAATAAAAAAAATGCAAGAACTGAATAAGAAAAAAAAAATGCAGACGAAGACAAAAGCAAGCACTAATAGTTAGAGTGAGAGAGAGAGAGAGAGAGAGAGGGAGGGAGGTAGAGAGAGGGAGCTAGTCGAATGGGGCTAGAGCGTGGGGACAAAACTGACAAAGCCATCTATAAATAGCAGCACTAGGGTGTGGTAAGCTCTCGGCAAGGGAAGTAGCATACAATGTCAGTTGCAACAGCAGCAGCAGCAACAGTTGCAGCAACAGCAACAGCAGCAGCAACAGTTGCAGCAGTGACGACAGCAGCAAGGCGTATTAATTGCGACAGCAGTTCGTCAACATTCCACAGGAGACAGGACCTGGCTGAGGCCTAGGCTAAGCAGAGCAGGGCCCATGCTACAGCAGCAGCAGCAGCAGCAGCAGCAACATAATTAAAACTGCCAACATGACGCGTGATCAGTGACGGCGATAACCGAGAATTGAGACTGAGAACTGAGAACTGAGCGCTGAGCTCTTCACTCTCAGCTCTGTCTGAGCCAACTGACAGAGGTGACAGAAGACGATCGATGAGACGAGCCAGAGGCCCGTCTAATGAGAGAGATGATGAAGAAGAAGAAGACGTAGAAGAAGAAGAAGACAACTAATGGCTAATAGGGAATAAGTAACATAGTTCAACTTAATGAATATGTAATACACCTATGCATCTGCATGTCCGATAAAAGAGCCATCAGTTTAGTATGGTATGTACGTGACGATAAGAGAGCGAGATGGCCATACATAGATGGTGCGAGATGGCGAGAGAGATAGCGACAGATAGATTGATCGCTCGTCAATGGAACGTGGAATTCGAGTGCTGAAAAATAACAAACGATGTAGAATAAGTAGTTCCATTAACATGGGAAGATAACTATCGGGAAAGAGGTGAGAGATACGATAGATCTATCTAGGTATATCTCATTATTATATAAAGGTTTACATAGGAATAGTAAGATACGAAGGGAGAGAAGAGATAGAGAGAGAGAGAGAAAGAGTTAGTGAGCCTGAGGGAAAAAAAGAAAGAGATATATAGAGAATGAGAAGAGAGAGAAATAGTGAGACTCTGACAACTCTGTCGAACAAAGTGTATGATCTTTTAGGGAGAGTCATAAAATGAATTCGCCTCAATTCGTAAGCAGACAAGGAGACACAGTTAGTACAGTTGCAACTGGCAGATGCTGAGATTTGCATTCATAGAGCAGATGGCTTCAGATGGCTTCAATATGTAATTTGAAGTGCCTACAACTGGGCAAATGCTGTTCGCACTGGCCACGGCATGCGGCATGCGGAAATCGGAGCCTGCAGCCAGAGCTGGAGCAGCTGCAAGCTGGATCGCCCAGTTGATTGCACCTGTCGCCTGGGTACTCCTACGAGGCTACAGGTACAGCATTCTCAACTGGCGCTACATTTGCGCCCATATTTGGCAGTCGTCATCGGCGTCATCGTTGCAATCGCATAAGGGCCAAGTGTTGGTGCGCTGATTGAAGTCAAGACACAAACCTAGACAGACAGCTCCACGTACGCTGCCTGCGCCTGATTATGAGGCCAGCAATTTTAGTTGAAGCCGCTCTCCGAGAGCTAAGCATCAATAATAACAAGCGCTCGTCGGTGGTCCAGGGCAGCAGCCCGCGGCGCAGCAGCCAATGCAGCCAATGCAGCCGATGCAGCCAATGCAGCCGATGCAGCTTGCAACCAGTTGTAACAAGCTGCCCCATCCCAGCCGATAGTTGGCAACGGCAATGGCCCAGGCAATAGAGAACGAGAACGAGAACGAGATGACGATGGCGATGGCAATGGAGTTGCTGTTGGGGCCCTCTTGGTGCGCGTGGCCATCGCGTCGTGGCGTTTTATGACTTTGTTTGGCAGCGGCTGCCGCTTTGGCTTAGAAACAGGTGCACTTCATATCAAAAGGCCTGGCCACAGTCAAACACTCGAAACACTTAATCAAGGCGTTGTCGGTGGCACAGTGGGGCACAAGCATGATGAATTATGGGCGGTGCATAATAAATTATATCAAGAGATTGCCCAATGAAAAGGATTTTTAATACATTATTAAATATATTTATATATATTAACTATTTAATACAAAATATAAATAAAATTATATATATTCTTGAGTTGTATTGATTGAGTTAACTCTTTGCTTTGTTCTGCCTCATGAGATCTTAGCTCTTAACTATATTAAAACTTATATTATTATATTATTATTCAGTTTAATTATAATATGAACTAAAATTTCACATTTAAAATCCATATACCATATTATTTTCATTCACATTTCCATCGCCTATGGACCACTGTGCTTGGCTGGCCGTCTTGGCATTCACGTCTAATTACCGGGAAGTCAAATGCAGTCAACATATTGCGCTTTGATTTGCGCTGGCAGCAGCTAGAGCCAGGCAGTTGAAGTTGAAGTTGCAGTTGCAGTTGCAGTTGGCTCGTCTTAAGCCTGTCTTCGCGGTCATAGTTATAGTTTACTCGCCTGCCACACGATGAGAAAATGTGCGTTGTCTTGGCAAGTGGTAGCCAAAGTGTGGAAACACGGCCAATTCTGAGTGCTGTGGCCAGCAAGTCGAGTTAGAGTCGCGGCCAGGCCGAGCTGCTTGGGCCTGGCCAGCCATAAATCAGGCTCATTTTAATGACGCTAGCGAAATGCATCTGGAAACGTGTTCCGCTGCCCAGTTGCTGCCCAGTTGCTGCCTGTCGCTAGCAATTTGATTCTCTGCAGGCACTTGCTCCAGTTGCTCTGCTCTGCTCTGCTCCACAGTCGAACCGCGCGGCTCGCCACCAGCAATTAGAGTATCAATCATAGAGGCATTAACAATTGAAAAATTGTCTTTGAAAAATTGAACGGCAATTAGAATACGCAATCGCAATTGATTGTTGTTACATTTTTATATTGCTCGCAACCAAGCCAGACGGCAAAATGATTCTGGCCAAGGCCCAGGTAAAAAAAAATATATATATATAGATAAATAAATAAAAGCTAAACTTCGATTGCAATATTTCTATGCCTTTGACAGTTTCAATAATTGTATCAGAAACATTTCATGGAGTCGATAAAGTCTAAAAAAAAAATAATAAAATGATGGAAATGCATTATCCATCGCTTTAAATTGTTATTAAATCAATGTAATTAATTATTGAAGAAGTCTATGTGAATCCTATTATTATATATTTCCTGGAACAATATGATGATAATTATAGATACTTACAGTTCTAGGAAAAATAGAATGCAAGGATTCGAATAACCGGCTTCCATAACTCTTACAAAAGGAGAGAGAAACTCCTTTAAGGGAAAATCAATGAAAAGGTCTAGTGAAAGATTATATAATAAATCGATATAGAGAGTCTCCAGTGTATACATAGAACCTATATATATATTTTTATTTTATTATTATTTTATCATTATTTTACAATTTTACTATAAGGAAACTTTTCAAATATGGTGTTGTTTAGTAAATTAAATAGACTAAAAATGGTTCAAAAAGCTGCACTATTGTATGTTAAGAGACTAGGAACCCTTTAAAGAAGCTGTCTGTCTCTTAAAATGAACTAGTATTTTAATAAAATGAACTAGTATTTTTTTGCAGTATATCAATAGTAGTTCCTTAAAAGTGAACTAGTGATTCATTAATAACTGAACTAGTGGTTCATCAAATTCAACTAGCGGATCATTAAAATGAGCTATTATGTAACGCGACAAAAACAGTGAAAAGAGCCAGAGCACCACTAAAAGGAACTAGTGGCTCATTAAAAAGAACCAGTAGATCATAAGAAGGAACTAGCAGTTCAACCAGTTCACCATTGCAATGGAAGAACCAAGCACTAAAACAAACCAATAGATCACCAAGCTCATTGAAATGAACCAATAGATAACTAAAATGAACCAGTAGATCACTAATACAAACTAGTAGCTCACTGAAAAGAACCAATGGATCACTAAAAAGAAGCAGTAAAACACTTAAAGGAACTAGTGCATCATTAAAAGAAACTAGTGGAACATTAAAATGTATTAGTAGTTCATCAATGTGAACTGGAGTTAGTGAACTTATTTAGTTATATATAATTAGATACAATGATTACCATAGTCAGCTTTTAGTTATTTTCTATACTAAATTCCCGGAACTAGTACAAGTTCCTTTAAGTAGTTCATGAACAACTAAGCAGCTAAGCCATAACAATATATATATATATGTATATTGCTCAGAAACTGCTGAACTAACTGAACTACGCAAAAAACAACAATAGAGCTTATTCATCAAATCGAACTAGAGTTGCCAACTTTCTCTTTTGTATTATATATGATAAAAAGCTTAATTTGGCAAATCACCTTTTGATGGGGGGTTTTTTTCGACAATTCCGGACTCACGCTTTCTTGTGAGCTCTTTAAAATTTCAATTGATATTTACCAAATTTGCCATGCACCAATAAAATCAATTCATATTGTTCTGAATTTGGACTATAACATTCTCTCTCTCTCTATATAGTATATGAACTATTAGTGTTATGTATGGAGACAAACGATTTGTCACATTTACCGCTGCTTGGGCAAACAAAAGTTTGAGATTGAAATTGAAATTGGCCAGGCCAATATGCAAATGGCAGCGATTGTGATTCATGGCAACTATGAAATCTTAATAAAGCTCACGAATCTGATTGAGCAATGGACAAAGGCAGCTGCTAATTGATTTAAAGACACCATCGAACGGTCGCAGCGACATTAAGCTTATAAGGTGTTTACTAAGCGGCCAACAAAAAAGAAGAAGAAATCCAAATCGAAAAAAAAAAGTTCTAGCACTTTTATGGCCGCTTAGAAACGCAAATTTTATGCTAAACTTATGCAAGTCGATGGCCAAATCGATGGCCAGAATTTAGATGCGCATAGATTTTCCCAAGCGGCTTACGGCCGAGTCAGTCAGTTCGGCAGTCAAACAATGGAGCCATTGGCCATGCGAGCAGCTAAATGAATCGAGCAGCATTGAAATTGTATTGGTGGGTTGGGGTTCTTGGCCTGCGGCTCGGCTTCAACTGGTCTCCCACTTAGAGTGCTCAACATTTTTAACGAGCAGCATTTTCCTACCCCTTTTTTTCTTTGGCTATTTGTATTTTCTTTAATTTTGATGAGGCGCGTTGTAAAACACTCCAAATGCCATAAAGTCGTGGCGCATTTAAATAGAAATCACCAGCAAAATAAAATTTAAAAAAATAAATAAATAAAGAAGACAAAAACAAACAGTGTAAGAAAAAAGGCCAACAGAGCCGAACAAAATAGCCTGAACAATGCGCCAGTTGTTCGGCTTCGACTAATGCGATTCTCGTTTTATATAAATTTCTATTTGATTTCATGTTTTCTTGATTCCCCTCAATGCGCGTTAAGAGCATATTGGTTTTGCTTGGACATATACATAGATCTGCTTGTGCTCGTAGCAAGCTGAACGAGCGAGCTGAACTTTATCTTTTGTGGCTAGCCAAGTGATGCTGATAGATATCGATATCGATACATTGATACATATATATATATATATATATATATATATATATATATATATATATATATAGATAAATATATATATATATATATATCTTCTCTATAACCTCTAAACTATAGAATCTATAGATACATCTTATAGCATACATATTTATTTATCATATATATTTTTAGTGCCTTGGTTGATTAAATTTAGTTGGATTATCAGAGTACTGTATCGGCTAGAGTATCTGCTCGTCGGTCCCTGCCGACTAGAGCACTTTGACTTATTTATATTTTGGCTTCATTTGAAACGTATTTATATGCCTTCGCTTAGGGAGTATTATTTATGCCTATTAAGCAGCTGGTCGAAATGTTATTAGCGCGGCAATAATTTTGAATTTTCTCATAGACTAAGGAAGTCTTTATAAGTCAAGTCGACGATTTGACTGCCAGTGGAATAAGTCCTCTCCCATTTCCAGCATATTATATATAAAACTAGAAAATAGATGCACCTTTTTAATATTAATATTAATATATAAAAATACTTTTAATATTTAAAAAAAAAATATATTTTATTATTATTTTTAATGAAAATACTTTTCATTGATTCATTCGGTTTTAAAGAGTTTTTGCTTCACGCTATCCATGAGAAATTTTTCAAGGCAGTGTATTGCATATTCGTCTCTCTTATTTCATTCAATTGCAATTATTTGCAGGATTATTGAATTTCAGCTGCTTCAAATACAAACACTCTGCATTTATTTATTTAGCTGCAATTTTATTTATTTTTCTTTCCTTTTTTTTCGCGCTCTCTCCCTCTCTCTCTCTTCTCGTTATTTTTGTAAATTTCATTATTCAATATGTTTTATTTACATTAACAATTTTTAATAGCTCACAATTATTTTCGCTTTTTATGGACTTTTCGCTTTTCAATCGTTTTTCCTCATGTTTCTTTCTTTTTCTTCTCTATCTCTCTCTCTCTCTCTCCATGTCGATTTAATTTGAATGCAAATAGGATGGCCGATGGGGTCTTGACCTGACTTTGACAGCCCATGGGCAGCGGCTGCTCTTATTGTTGTTGTTGTTGTTGTCATTGGAGGTGTTTGTTTTTATTTTGACATCTTTCGGCTGGCTGGCTAGCTGTTAGCTTTCGCCGTTAATTAACGTTTATGGACAAATTATGCCCACAAATTGGCAATTAAAATTAGAACGCGTACATAAATTCAAGACCATCCAAGACATCCATCCATAAAAAAAACAGCGCAGTTGTTGTTGTTGTTGTCATTATGCTGACAAAATGTTGTCACTCGACTGGTTTCCCATTTCGTTGCACAAAAAAAGAAAAAAGAAAAAAGAAAAAAAACTGCATCTGAGTCGGCCTTTGATAAGATCGAACTGGTTTGCCGCTGACATTGAGCTGAGCTAACAAAGAAGTCGCAGTTGTAACTGACGTGGGCGTACTGGTCCAGCACTGGCCAACAGAATTGAGGTCTCGCCTCTAACTAGCTCGCAATCATAATCGAAATCAAAGCTAAGATAAGATAACAAAAACAAACTTGAAACAAGTCTGGGCGAATCGAATCAACTATTTTCAAAACAAACAACAAAAATTATATAAGCTGAAGCTTTCAAAAATTATGAAATCTTATTTACATTGAGAAGTTAACAAAGTAAATTTTATTGCAAAATATTATTTGGTAATATTTTATTCACTTTTAGCGAACTTTTATGAATTTCATTGCAGCATAATGTTTCAGGTGCTCCAAGTTTCATTGAAAATGTTTGAAAATGTGAATACGAATGGGCATGAAAAGGGCGAAAGCTTTTGCTTAAGAAAAATATCTAAAAAATAAATAAATAAAATATTTAAAATTAAAAAAAGCTGTATAAAAATTGCTTAAAGAAATAATAAATTAATTAATCAAATATTTAAAAATAAAAAAAAGTGGAAAAATTGCTTAAGAAAAATATCTTTAAAAAATAAATGCATAAAATATTTAAAAATAAAAAAATCTTTTTCTAAAAATTGCTTTAAAAAATAAATAAATTAATTAATTAATAAAATATTTAAAAATAATAAAAAAATGGAAAAAAATGCTTTAAAAAATATCTAAAAAAAAATACTTGCATAAAATTTTTAAAAATAAAAAAGCCTTATAAAAATTGCTTTAAACAAAAATAAATAAATCAATTAATAAAATATTTAAAAATGAAAAAAATTGGAAAAATTAAATTAAATTAAATAAATGCATAAAACATTTAAAAATAAAAAATAAAACTTAAAAAAAAATGCGTAAGAAAAAAATCTTTCAAAAATGCATAAAATATTTAAAAATAATAAAAAAAAAAAACTTTATAAAAATTGCTTAAGAAAAAATCTAACAAAAAAAAAAAAAAAATGCATAAAATATTTAAAAATAAAATAAAAATAAATAATAATAATAATATTAATAAAATAATATATACATAAATGTATATATAATATTTAAAAAAAAAATATATATATATATTTATTAAATATTGCCTAATCAGCTATTTTCTCGTCAAATCTGACTTTTTTGCGAATCCATTTGCGGTGAAAATTTCAAAGCAGGGCAGCAGGAATTCTAGCTTTTTTTTTTTTTTTAATATATTGCTTTTTTCCGCTATTTCTTTTACTGAGCTATATAACATTTTTTAGAGAATGTATATAAAATATAAAATATAGTGTTGTTCTTTGTAGTTGAATTAAAGCCAAATAGTTCAGTATAAACAGCAATGCCAGGATGTGTGACTTAACAGCCAAGAATTCAAATGCTGCGGAGAGACTTAAGTAGACAGGAATATATTGCAGTCATTGCAAATGCAGCTGTCAAATACTGTAAAAAAAAAAATAAATAAAAAATAAAAAAATAAAAATAAAAGACCTGCAAACAGCTTCAACTATTTTGAAGAACATTTCTTAACGAATTTAATGGCCCCCCCGGTAGAAGCTTTTATGAAATGCCTTGACAACACTATGCAAACTTTATGCTTTAAGCGTAAGCAACGATTTTGCTTATCCAAATAGTTCGAGTTCATTTAAAGTTGCTTACTATTGGGTGCGATCGGTGAGCCGCAGACACTTTTAGCTACTTCAGATTTGCTTTTGCGTGTTACGACGCGAAAGTCATCTATGAAATGCATTTAATCTAATCTGAAGCGAAAGCGTCTCTAGCCATAGTCCAATTAAATTTTTACTACATCTCATCAAAATCGATGGCAAAACCCGTTCCATGGCGCTGTTTAAGCACTTATCCGCTCAACTATTAGCTTCTAGTTGAATGTAAGCGAACTGTAATATCGGCTAGCTATGCATAACTAGTTCCATTAAAAGCGATATGGACTTCTGGCTGAATGGACTGTCTTTCGACATTTTCCCCAGAGAAAACTGCTGCCAACATTTGGCAGCAGCAGCAGCTCTATGGCTCTATTCGGGGGCCCATCATCTCTATAAGTCATGACAGTTTCTGCTGCTGCTGCTGCTGCTGCTGCTGCTGCTGGGCCACAAGCCACCTGCTACAAATGCGTTGTCAATAATTACAACGAAAAATTTGAGTTGCCCTGCTTGTCGGCTCTCGCATTTGCCACAATCATTTACACTAAATCACTTAGGTGTACAAGTGGCTCGGCTAGCGCAACTGCACCACCCGGCTGAGCAGCTTGGGCCAGGCTAGGCGCGTTTATGCCCAAGCTAACTATAAGGCCAGTTGGCTCGTAAACATTTACGCATATTGCAAATAAGCAAAATAACAACAGCCTCGCAGCAGCAGCAGCAGCAGCAAAAGATGCTATACCAGGGTCCTGAAATGGGGGCCCCCACTAATTCACTTTGCTGCACGCTGATTGGCGGAGAGCGCCAGGTGGTCGCAGCAAGTCTAACGCAACCACGGACGCTGCTTAATCTGTGAGCTGTGAGCTCCGCTGCTTAAGCTCCCCTATGGCGGGTAACATGTTTTTTTCTTCGCCCTCCCCCCCGTCGATCCACCTGGTTCCCTTGATCTGCGTGCGATAGGCACGGTAAAACGGGCGCATCCTGCCTCGATTCTCGATTGCTGATTCTCGGCTCTCGTTTGTTGTGTTGCTCTCTTTGGCTTTGGCAAGCGGCGTTTCAAAGCTGTTTGACTGCTCCACTTTGACGGCGGGCGCTTGTCCACATGTCCCAATCCATCCATCTCGATGCGTTCCGTTCATAAACTGGTTCAACCGATCGAGCCCAACAGCTGCCCCTGCCATCATCGCTCCCGCTCCCCCCAACCCATTCCCCATATAACAAGCTTTGCTTTTCGGTTTTTGATTTTTGCGCACAGGTGGCTCCCTGTTGATGTTGCTGTTGTGTGTTTGAGCGAGCGATCGCGCGTAATAAGCCGCGAAAACATTGTTCAGCTACGAGTATTGGCCATTCCTCCCTCTCTCCCGCTCTCTCTCTCTCTCTCCCTCTTTCTGTGTGGCTGTTGTTCTGGGCTCCACCATCCTCTCACGTTGCCTTTGAGCAGTCAATGCGACGCAACCGGTTCCAGCGGCACCTTGATTTCAGCGCAAGGATGCCGATCGCAGCATACGATAAGCTACCCATCCCACTACCCCTCTCCCTCCCTCTCTCTCTCTCTCTCTCTCTCTCTCTGCTCACTGCCTAAAAGGGGGGAAACCTGCGTCGTTCTGTAGGCAAATTATGCGAGCAGCGTGCAGGCACAGGTGAGATGCGACGGCAAAACAACATGCAACAGCCACACTCACACACACACACACACACACACACACACACACACACACATGCATGCATACAGAGCAGTCAACACTTTCGCAGTCCGTGCGCAGATATAAACATTTGGCCATTAATCACTGGCCGCCTGCAAGAACAAGCGTCGCCGCACCTAGCGCACATCTCATTATGCCAGTTAATTGAAATGTCATAGAGAACACAGCCTTAGCTCCATACTCATCTAATATATGCAATCAGTTGAGCTGAAAGTTATGTTCATAGCCAGCCGATCGAGTGCAGCAGCTAGCCTAGCTATAAACATAATTATCTATTATATAAACAGTTCGCAACTATCATAAATCGAATGAATTGCTCTTCTCTCACATATTGTGAAGCGATTGGCTGAGATTGTCTGATCATTCGAAAAAAAATACTTAAAAAAAAATACTAAGGTGATCTGTTGGGAATGGCCGATCTCTGCATCTCTTGTGTTATCATCAACAAAAATAATTTTTGATGCTAATTTTCATCAACTAATATAATTGAATTCTTTCATATTTAAAACACTCATTTTTCATAACTCTCTCTCTCTCTCTCTCTCTCCTTTTCCCCAATCTCTCTCTCTCACCCTATATTTATGTCACTCTCTCTATCCTTATACCCTCTCTATATATATCTCCGTTTCTCTTTCAATCTCTCTCCTTCTCTCTATACCTCTCTATCCATTGTGTTTTCTCTTTCCATCTCTCCCTCTCTATCTCTTCTTCTGTCTCTTTCGCTCTCTTTCTCTCTCTCACTCTTTCAACTCAATCTCTGTCGCTATCTCTATCCAAATGTCCCTCTCTCTATACTTACCTATATACATATACATATTCCGTCTCATTCTCTCACTCTCTCTCCCTCTCTGTCTTTCTCTCTCCATATCTATCTCATTGCACCTCTACCTCTAACTAGTTCGCATTATGAGCTCTAACATAGCAATTGCATTGTTATTTCTACTGTGTATCAGCTGCTGTTCATCGTTCGCCTTTTATCGCCTTTCTAAGCGATTTTCATTCACTCGAATAAAGCAATTGCCTTATTGTTAAAGCGCACTCAGTCTCTCTCCCTCTCTCTCTCTCAAACTATTTCGTTGGCTTTTTGTGTCTCACGTAATGAGCTTAAGTAGAGCAATTGCTTTGTTGTTCTTATTACGTCTTTATTTGATCTCCTCACCTGCATCCACCTGTTTCGCCTCTCTATGCGATTTTCATCACTTCGAATAAAGCGTTTGGCGTAATGTTAAGAGTCTGGCACCCCTCAACCCCTTTGCCTTGCACTCTATCTCTCTCTTAACCTCTCTCTACCTGTCTCTCTCTCTCCCTTCTCTCTCTCTCTCTCTCTCCCTCTCTCTCTCTCTTTTCCATCGCTTTTACTGTTCCCGTAATGAGCTTAGCTTAAGCAATTGTTTTGTTATTCTTACTGCACCTCATTTGCTCAGCTCTACTCTCTCTCTCTCTCTCTCTCTCTCCCTCCCTCTCTCCCTCCTACCTATATCTAGTATATGCACACTTTCGAGTATTTTGTGGCTAATATGCTGTATTTATTCGCTTCAATCAAATTGAAATTTCTATTGTTTCTGCTTATTACATCAGGTTGATTCGACTGTCATCTTGTCATAAACATAGACGGTAATATTTGACTTTGACGATTGCCGCATCGATGCGCAAGCAATTTAATGCCACACAAACACACACACACACACACACACACACATATATACACATGGCCGTGTATGTCTCCTTGTTTGTGGAGCTATATCCGCATCCGTGCTCTGTTGTTGAATTTCGTTAGCCTTTGACTGCAGCTCCAAACGGTTACACACAAAAAAGAGTGAGAGATAGAGAGAGAGAGAGGCAAAGAGAGAGGCAGAGCTAGTTGCAGCTCATCTTAACCCTTGGCTGGCCCAGGGTCGTGCTCATTGCGTGCATCTGCTTTTGCTTGTCTTGCAGTCCGTTTTATTATTATTATTTCTTTTTGCTCTGCAGCACTCCCTCTCTCACTCTCTCCCTCCCTCTCTCTCTCTCTCTCTCTATCTTTCCTTTTTTATTTGTTGAGTAAACTGCCAGCGACAAGTGGCAAAAACCTTTTGACAACTGCAACGTAGCCGGCAGCAAAATGCGATGACATTTTAATCGACAGACAGCCGCAGCCCAACTTCGACTCCAACTCCAACTCCAACTCCGTGTCTGAGTCCAACTACGTTTGCCAACTGTGCAACTGCGACTCCAACTCCGATTGCTACTTGAGCATTGACTTTGTCTTCTTCAGCTTCTGTTTTTGTTGCTGCTGCTGCTGCTGCTGCTGCTGCTGCTGCCATCTCTTCGTCTTCTTCGCATCATCTTGCTCTTGTAATGTTCTAGACCAGAGTTTGCCAGCAGCTTCGCCCTCAACCTCTGCCACTGCCTCTGCCTCTGCCTCTGCCTCTGCCTCTGCCTCTGACTCTGCCTCTGCCTCTCTCATCATCTCTTCATCATCATCATCATCATCGACTTGTGCAGCATCACTGCCTCGTCAAACCGTCAATCGGTGTAATCAAGCGTTAAGTGATTCTGCGGAAGCGCTGCACAGACCCCAGTCCCAGTCGCAGTCGCAGTCCCAGTTCCAGTCGCAGTCGCAGGCCCAGACACCAAACTGGGCCGCCGCGTACAGCCGAAGGGTCGACTGCAGATCGAGGTAAGAGGGGCAACTGTTTGGCCAGCCGGGGGGTCAGCTGCTGCAACCTGGCTGATTTCACTGAGGCAGCTGCGGCTTTATGCTTTATTTGTCGCCACTTTTTACAGACGAGCAGACAGAAGCGAGCAAACTGAGAGTGAGAGAGAGCGAGAGCGAGAGAGAGAGACAACATCAGAGCTTCACAAATCCAATGCAAATATTATTTAAATATTAAAATTAATTTTTCATAATTAAGCCAACAAGACTAAGACTTGACTAAGTTTGATATTTGATTCAAGCTAAATACTTGATGAACATGGCCAAAAGCTAGCCAATTTTCTGCTGCTTTCTGTATTTATTTATTTATTTGTATTTTTTTTTTTTTTCACAGTAATAAATTCAATTAGCAATTGGCTCGACTTGTTACATCCACGTTCCGTTCCACGATCCACAGCTCCACTGCCACAATATGCCGCAATCAAAGCAATTACAATTTGTACAACAACAAGTGGAATAAGTGCTGCTTAACCCGCCAACTTGGCGACTTGGCCAACTAAAATGGTCATCAAGCATGCAAATTGCTTGAATATTTTCTACTTATTTTGTTGACTGGACAAGGGACGTGGCGACTGCCCCTCCCCTCCCCTCACTCTATGCGCCCACACTTCTCTATTGGGATTGGTTATCAAGTGCGTCAGCTATAAGATACCATTTTATTTATTAGCCATGGCAAATGAATTGGAAATGGTAATGGAAATGGAAATGCAAATGACAGCAGGTACCGTTATTAGTTATATTATAATACCTCCCCCCCTTCCCACTGCACCCCTTCTACCACCCTGTCTATATGTCATATTTGCCATGTTACTCAAGTCAACTTTGTTGCAGATTTTCATAGGGTATTATGTGATAGAGAGAGAGAGAGAATGAAAGAAAGAGAGAGAGAGAGAGAGGGGGAGAGAGAGACAGAGAATGAAAGGAAGAGAGGGAGAAGGTATAGTGCTTGATGAGGTCTAGCCAGAGTCTCGACAGAAACAAAAGCTAGAGACTCTGAGCTCGTATATAGATCTGCCTTCATATCCCATTATATATATCACATTATATATATCACAGTTTTCTTCTTTCGGTCTCACCCAACAGCTCCCATCTCAAGCCACTCTCTCAGCTGCACATCATAAACTCTTCAGAGCTCTCGCACAGAGTATGATTCAGTCGATTACGCATTATTCATTATCTCGATTAGGTAACAAAGTAAATGAAACAATGTAAAGAATATCAGTATTAACAATTGTTATCGATTGCTTTGCTACCGTCTGAAATGAATTTCATATGCAGTATCCTTTGTGTCTCCTTTTGGTCTCCTCTGCTGTGTCTCTGCATGTTTTGTCTCCAGCCCCTTTTGAGCACGAAGTCAAATTTACTGCTTACAATTCAAGGCAAAAATTTCACAAGAATTTTGTGGCCATTGCATATTTATACGCCTGGTAAGTGAGCGTATGGCCATGCATGGGCGGGGTGGTGTGGGGAGGGGCTCAGAGCGGAAGTGCGAATAGAAATGGTCAAATGGTTTAGCCATTACCCATTTTACCTGTCAATATTGTTGGTCTGTTTGGCTATGCTACCTTGGCTATGCTAGCAATACGATTTTATTATCTCTTTGTCTCTATCCAAGGGAATTGTTGTTGTTGTTGTTGTTGCTGTGCTCTTTGTCTCCTACTTTTGCTTCCTCTTTGTCTTCTATATGTTTGTGGTGTATTTTTTTCGTATCGTTTCCATTTTTGGGATATGTCAA
>JAUESR010000209.1:5822500-5957500 GCA_030914345.1 Drosophila koepferae
ATGTAGTATGTAGTATGTAGTAGTAGTATGTAGTATGTAGTATGTAGTATGTAGTATGTATAGTATGTAGTATGTAGTATGTAGTATGTAGTATGTAGTATGTAGTATGTAGTATGTAGTATGTAGTATGTAGATGTAGTATGTAGTATGTAGTATGTAGTATGTAGTATGTAGTAGTGTAGTATGTAGTATGTAGTATGTAGTATGTATGTAGTATGTAGTATGTAGTATGTAGTATGTAGTATGTAGTATGTAGTATGTAGTATGTAGTATGTAGTATGTAGTATGTAGTATGTAGTATGTAGTATGTAGTATGTAGTATGTAGTATGTAGTATGTAGTATGTAGTATGTAGTATGTAGTATGTAGGTATGTAGTAGTAGTATGTAGTATGTAGTATGTAGTATGTAGTATGTAGTATGTAGTATGTAGTATGTAGTATGTAGTATGTAGTATGTAGTATGTAGTATTGTAGTATGTAGTATGTAGTATGTAGTATGTAGTATGTAGTATGTAGTATGTAGTATGTAGTATGTAGTATGTAGTATTGTAGTATGTAGTATGTAGTATGTAGTATGTAGTATGTAGTGTAGTATGTAGTATGTAGTATGTAGTATGTAGTATGTAGTATGTAGTATGTAGTATGTAGTATGTAGTATGTATGTATGTAGTATGTAGTATGTAGTATGTAGTATGTAGTATGTAGTATGTAGTATGTAGTATGTAGTATGTAGTATGTAGTATGTAGTATGTAGTATGTAGTATGTAGTATGTAGTATGTAGTATGTAGTATGTAGTATGTAGTATGTAGTATGTAGTATGTAGTATGTAGTATGTAGTATGTAGTATGTAGTATGTAGTATGTAGTATGTAGTATGTAGTATGTAGTATGTAGTATGTAGTATGTAGTATGTAGTATGTAGTATGTAGTTATGTAGTATGTAGTATGTAGTATGTAGTATGTAGTATGTAGTATGTAGTATGTAGTATGTAGTATGTAGTATGTAGTATGTAGTCTTTCATTCTTATGTAGTATGTAGTATGTAGTATGTAGTATGTAGTATGTAGTATGTAGTATGTAGTATGTAGTCTTTCATTCTTCTGTTTCTGTGGCCCGCAACAATTTCATATTTGGCATTGGCAAGAAGAAGAAGATAAAGAAGAAGCAGAGACGGAACTCGCATATATGGCATAAAATGGCAATGCGGGCGTCTTTTGTTTGCCTGAGTGGATGATGCGGCGATTGTCGTGGTTGGCAGGAGGGTACCCTGCCACCCTCAGGGGCGGGAGGAGGGCTGCCTGGACTTGCAGAGTTTTAGGTGCTCATATTAAATATCCTGCTTAAATATCCTCGTGCCGTTTCCTATTGATTTGCTGTCTCTCTTCTGTTCGATTCATTCGCTTTACCCTCCGCAACATTTTCATTTCCTATTGCAATGATTTTCCTTTTTGCCGGCTATTTATTCTGCCTCAGCATTGGCGTCGACATCGACATCGACATCGACGTCGACGTCGGCATCGGCCGTGGCACTAAAATGAAATAAAATAAAAAAAATAAAAAATAGATAGAAAGAAAAGTTCGCTTTCCCATCATCATGAAGAAATTTGTAATAAAAATTCAGCAGCAAATGAGAAAAGTACACACACACTCAGGGACGCCGCACCGCCCGCTGTCTCTCTCTCTCTCTTTTACTTCCTCTCTCTCTCTCTCTCTCTCTAGCACTCTTTATATCTACGTGTCAGTTACCGTTATACGTGCAAAAACTATGCCACTGCCTTTGTCTATCTTCGGCGTTTCCTCGGATTCCATCGCTGTCTTTGGCAACCATCCACACAACCCTTAGCATCCGCCCTCCCACAAACCACCCCTCCCACTCCCGCTTCCCACTCGACGCTCTGCTTTGTGCGTGTGTGTGTGTGTGTGTGTGTGTGTGTGTGTGTGTGTGTGTGTGTGCATGGGGTTTATTTAATAGTATTAGTTGATGGTACTTTTCGTTGCCCTAGGCCAGCGTATGTGAAGGGCCATGCAGTTGCCAAGGAAGCTTGCCTGGCTGAGCGCACGAATTTCAAGCGAGCTAAAGATAGATAGAGGCAGAGAGAGAGAGAGAGGGTGAGAGGAAGCGAGAGGTAGCCTTAAGGCTAACCAAATGTGTCGCCGAAACGATTTCTATTGCGCGCATATTGCAGCTGCAGGGGAATGCTATTAAAAATATTTCAATATTATGCACGACAGTTGGGTTAGTGCTGCAAACAGAAGGTAGCTCAAGAGAGAGACAGAGAGAGAGCGAGGCGAGCTGCATAGATGTGATCACAAAAGAGACAGAGAGAGAGAGAGAGAGAGAGAGAGAGCTCAGCCGGGAAATAGATATTCTTATTCTTGTTATTCTCTCAGCTAAGCTCAGCTCTGCAGTCAGTTAGCTGCCTACAGGGTATTACATAGTCGTTACACTATTCAGCTCCTCTTGTTGCGCTGAGCTCATTTCACAGCATTTTTGACAAAGTGATGACCAGCTTGAGCATAAAAGACAAAATATTGAAAGCACTTTAACACAAATTGTTGCTAAAGGCATTTGGGATGGCATAAAAAACGCTAAACTGAAATTCAAGCTCAGCTGCAGCAGCAAGAGAGAGAGAGAGAGAGAGAGAGTGAGAGAGAGGAACGCGACCTGAACGATAAATGAAAATATAGCTGAAATTACAGAAAAACATTTCATTTCATTCAAATTGCTATTTATTCAATTTTGCAATGTGACCAAAAGTTGCGGCAGCTGCGCCAAATTAAACTCAATCCACAGAGCGAACAGCGAACTTCGAGCTAGTAGAGCACATGTGAATGTATTGCGCTTAATTCTATTAAATTAGCGCTTGCCCAAATCAATGGAGCACCGTGCCATGGCCACGGTGCTGGCGGAAATGAAAGGCGACGTCATAGGCGAAAAGTTTGCCGAGTTTTTCTTTCATTGCAATGGCGGCCAAAAAGAAAAAAAAAAAAAAAACAACATAAAACATAGCATAGGAAATGGAGCTGGTCATGAGTCAGCCGCAGAGTGAATGAGAGCGGGTGGGAGAGAGTAGGAGAATGGGAGCGGGTGCTAGAGAATACCACAAATCAACACCTAGACATAAAAAGCCAAGACTGCTTGGCCCAGTCCTTGGCTATATAGTATAGCTAAACGTGAATATATATAGTATATACATATATGCATGTGTCTATGAACCCTTTTTAGTAGTCAAGTCAACTTGGCAGGCGGTTAAGTGTTTTATTCTGTATACCCTGAACCCATTGAAAATGGTAAATCAGGGTATGCTGGTTTGGTTAAAAGTATGTAAAAGGCAGAAGAAGGCGTGGCAGAACCCATAGAGTATATATGTATATGCTTGATCAGGGTGACGAGCAACGTTGATATAGTCATGTCCGTCATGTCAAAAATTCGATGACTCGTATATTTCCAAAGTTATCGATAAAAAATATTTATTGAGAATCAGCTATAAAATTATATCTCGTTCATCTTTAGAGTTAGAGTCTCCAAGTCTTCTGCACATATATAGATACTAATTTAATACAATTTCGGTTTTTGTCAGATTTAGGATTTTGCTCCTCAATTCACCCCCACACCCCCAAATGTGTAAAAAATATGCCTTTCAAATACTAGAGTCATGCAGTTTGGTTTGACATATAGATATGAATGTCATGAACATAAACTGAGCATTTGATTACGATTGTTTAACTAGAAACAGAATTCTTAATCAAATATGTTCTCGCAGCACAGCGCACGTGGCAGAGCAAGCGAGACAGCGAGAGAACAAGACGCCTGCAATGCGTACACACACACACACACACACACACACGTGTATGTGCATGTATAGTTAGTTACGCGTACAGAAACGAATCGAATAATTCTTGGAATACTATGCGTTCGAAGAAGGGTTCAGGGGATCTCGTAGTCGAGCAACCTCGACTTGAGGTTTTTTTTACTTGTTTATGTTATTTTTGTATATTCGATGCCAAACAATGAGCCAGTAAAAGGGCAAGCCAAACAAAGCCGAACAGCAAATGCTCTTACTTTTTTATTATTTATTATTAATTAGTTTAGTTTCAAAATATCAATACTTCAGCGATTTTGCTCTAACTAAACTGAATTTTAGTGCAAATTCTAGCCAACACCTTTTGGCAGCTCTTGAATTTTTAAAGCAACATTTAGTTAGTCTTGCTGGGTGACAATTATGGCTGAGTGTAGGCACGTTTAAGGCCAACTTCAGAGCAGACAACAGCTAGAGCAAATCCAATAACAACAACAAGCGCGCTGACAGCTTCGAGTGTCTAAAAGCAACAACACGCGGCGCCCGAAGAATAAAAATAAATAAAAGCGGAAGTGACATAAAAAAAAGTAACAAAAAAAAAAGCATGTGGCAGCATTTTGCTCAAGCTCCTTGACGCACACACACACACACACACACACTCAACCCCTTTTGGCCACGCACGCAAAATGTGTGCTGCCTGCTTTTGGGCGCCGCCGCACGATATGCTTTGGCCGCGGCTCAGTCTGTTGTCCAAGGCATGCAAAGCCTTTTTTAATATGCATAGAGAGCAGTCAGCCAGCCAGCCAGCCAGCCAACCGTTCGGCCACGCCCAGCTGCTCGAAACGCCCAGGCAGCGTTCTAATATGCTGCGAGACAAATATTAATAAAATATACAACTATTAGTCATTGGCTAGATGTCTGTGTGTGTGCGTGTGTGTGTGTGTGTGCTGAGGCTTGTATTTTTAATATGAGAGACAAAATAAATATTCATAAAATAGCAAACAGGCAGAAGCTAGAGCCAAAGACTGTCGACAGCAGTCGTGTTCCATGAAACGCTTTTGCCTGGCAAATGTGATGAGAAAACTTGACTTGATTAGTTTTTGCAAAGAAAAATGAAAAACTTGAGAAATAATTCGCAGAAGGATGAGAAAAAGACGATGGAAGAAAGAGGGTATAGGAGTAAAAAAAAAAGGACAACTGGGGTGGCAGGGATTGTGGTAAAATAGAGAAGAGAAAATGAGAGAAGAGAGGAAGGGAAGAGGAGAGCTAGAGAGAGAGAAAGAGGATATAGATAGAGATAGATGAAGAGATAGAGATAGAGAGTATAGATAGAGGATATATAGATATATAGAGAGAGAGATATTTAGATATATAAAAGTATTATATATAGATATATACAAATAAAAAAGAGAACTTTTTTTTTAAATTTATTTTTCATAATATAAATATTTTATAAAAATATTTTATATGTAATATAAACAAAAAAAAATTATTTTTTAAATTTATTTTTCAATAAATTTATATATTATTATTATTAATATATATAAAATATGCAAATTTTTATTTTAATTATTTTTATTTTTATTTTATTAATTAATTTAATTTTAAATCTGTTAAATAGTTTTATTACTTTTTATTATTTAATTTTTATATTATTTTTTAATCAATTTGCTACATGATGCAAATGTCTTAAATAATCTATTTCTATTTATTTTATTTATTTATTTATTTATTTTTTTGAATTATTTTTTATTTTTCTGTTTCTATATATTTCCATATTCCATATTCCATATTCTGTTTTTATATATTTCCATATCACTTGATTTCAATATATACATGACTTAACTCTTTTCATATGAAATGTTTTTCTTATTAGATTTTAATGTGTATATAATTATTTTTTTAACAATATATTAATACAGCTTAATACATTTATTTTAATTTATTTTAAATTTAATTATTTATTTTTATATTTACTTATTTATTTTTTATTTTTTGTATAGCATTCTATTTCAATCAATTCAATTAATGTTTGATAGGTGTTGATATACAAATCATAAATAAATATATATATACATATATATTTTTTTAAAATTTAATTATAATTTTTTAATTATAATTCATCAATCATAAGTACATCTAAGCATAATATTGATGATGAGTTACAACTCTTAAACATTTTTAATTTTTTTAAATTTTACTTGAATTTGTTTTTCAAATTATTTGAAATAAAAATGTAAATATTTGCTTTATACATATTATTTGATTTCAATGCCCATCTTAAATTTATTGATAATGCTGAAATATGTTTTCAAAAATTTATTTTTATACATTTATATCTTTTTTATTTCATTTTTTTATTATTCTGATTATTCTATTGCAATCACTTCAGCTTCGCTGCAGATTCTGCTTGGCAGAACAGGGACGCTACTCATTTTTGTTCGCATCGCTTAACCCGCACCCAAGTTCGCATCCTGACACGGGCCATCCCATACTCTCCCCACAGCCACAGTCACAGCCACAGCCACAGCCACGTTCACGTTCACGTCCACGTCCATGTGCACGCTCCAACCCGCTCCAACTTCATTCCCATCCAACTAACAATAAGACTGACGAATGTTGAGCCATAAAAATAAATACCTGCTGACATTTTTCATTGTAAATATTTTGTAGCTGCTGACGCGCGCGCTGCCAAGTTACTTGAATATGGGGCGGGGCGGTGGGCGGTGGGCGGTGCTGGGCCTGTGTATGCGGGTGGGTGGTGTGGGTGGTTGTGTCATCTGGAATGTGCGTGAAAAAAGGTTTTCACTGTTGCCGGCCAAAGCACGCACAACATGCGAAGCAACCAACACCAAGACACACACAAACACACGCACAAACACACGCACATGATAGCTGGCTTTGTGTGTGGTGTGCTAGGGTTAGGGGCGGTTTAGACAAATGGACGTCGCAATAAACGCGCTGGCGCTTCAAGGGTGTGTAAGCTGATCAACAGCATTACGAGTATCAAGTCTCTAGGTCTGCCCATCATCAACATCATCATCATCATCATCGTCATCATCATCATCGTCAGCATTGTGATTATCCAGAAGTCCTCGCGTCGCTCTTGTCCTTGCTGCTGTCATTATGGCAAACACCAACAGTAAAGTACTATGATATGTGGGCGCTGCCCGGTCTTGGTCCTTGGTCTTGGCCTCAACTGGGTTAGGCATTCATCAAGCGTTGCTGGGCGCGAGCTCTGCTAGCCAAAAACTATGCTCGCCCTGAATGTTCTCTGCATTGGATATGTGTGTGCTGCACATAGTAGATACAAAGGATGCCCGACCAAAGGCACATGCAGAGCTGTGAAAATGTTATTTATAAAACAAAAGTAAGGCAAAAATTGCTTGCTAAATGAATCTAGCTATATATGTTTTATTCAATTGCAGATATTATTGGAAATGGAAAAGGGTAGGGGAAAGGGAAAAAAGATAAAGATAAGATATAAACTAAGAAATATCTTCAAATCTAGCTGAGAGAGCTTTGGAGAGAACTTTGATATCTCGTCTTATGGCTATGCTCTTCTTACTCAGTAAAGAGTTCCGTGAAAAAGAGTTTAAGAACTTGCAGAATTCGATAGGCTTATATATTATATTTATATCATAGTATAATCTCAAGAAATAAACTATTTATGCATTGCCCATGGGGTAAAGCAGTCGCAACGCATCGATATTCAGTGCGTAAATTGCCCAAGGGCGATTCATAAATTAATGATAGCTCGATAAATATACAAAATATAAAATAAAAGTAGAGAAATGAAACACAATAAATAAATAAATGTTTATATAAAAATATTTATTACAGTGCAACATGCAATTAAAAAGCAAATAAAAAATTCTAAAAAAAAATGTTATTTATTTTTTTTTTTTTTTTCTATAAAAAAAATTGAATTGATTTATGCGACAGCCAACCGTTAGGCGTAACAATTAATGATGATATTCCCTATATATATTTTTTCTCACATTTTTTTTCATTTATTTTGTTCTTTGTTTTCAATATATACATAATTTTGTTCGTTAGCTTTTTTTTGGGGTATTTTATTAAACGTAATGACTTTTAAATGAGGCGCGTGCCGCGGTTGCCTCATGCTTCATGTGGCATGATGTTTGGGGGGCGGGGACGGCGACGACGTGCAGCGGCGGCATGCGTGGCGTGGGTGAGGGTGAGGGTGAGGGCGCGTTGTGCGTTGGCTAATAAAGTCATCAAAGCGTTGCCAAAAATATTTTGGTAAATTATTATTAATAATGGAAGCAACAATTAAAGCTCGTCAACTTTAAAAATATGTGCGCAGCAATGCGTGTGTGTGTGCGTGTGCGTGTGTGCATGCGGGTCTGCGAGTTGATTTTGTGGTGCCTGCATTGAATGCCTATTAAAATTATAAAAACTTTTTAAAAGGCGCACGCGCTTTTCAATTAAAACAATTAATATGCAAACTATTTTAACAGCATGCCAGCAATATTTGAAAAGCACAATGGGCGAAGCCAAATTAGCAATGCAATGGCTAATGAATACCCTTATATATACAAAGGGACAGAGAGAGAAAGCGAGAGAGGGAGAGGGAGAGGAAGAGAGAGGGAGGGAGGGAGCTCGATGGAAATTCAATAGAAGAACAATAAATATTTTGAATGCTTCGCTAATTAAAAACTATAATTGATATATGTATATAAATTATAAAGAAAAATTGTTTCAAATATTTATCAATCAAATATTTTGTAAAACATGTTTATAAAAAAATTAAAAATAATTACAAATCAAAATAAATAAAGAAAATATAATGTAAGCATAATATGTAAAAATAATTAGAAATGAAAATAAATAAAAATAAATAAAGAAAAAATAATGTAAGCATAAAATGTAAAAAATAATTACAAATCAAAATAAATAAAGAAAATATAATGTAGGCACAAAATGTAAAAATAATTACAAATAAAAATGAAGTAAAATAAATAAAGAAAAAATAGTTTAAGCATAAAATGTAAAAATAATCACAAAAAAATAAATAAATAAATAAAGAAAAAATAATTTAAGCATGAAATGTAAAAATAATCACAAAAAAAATAAATAAATAAATAAAGAAAAAAAATTGAAAATATAATTTAAGCATAAAATATGTATAAATATTATTAATTACGAAAATATTTTTTAATAAATAAAATAGTATTAATTATATACAAAAAAATAAATAAAAATTAAAACTAAAAATAAAATAAAGAAATCAAATTAAAAATATGTATTTAAATGTGTTTTAAAAAAGAATAAATAAATAAACATTAAAATATAAAAAAAAAAAACAGAAATATTTTAAAATAATATACGAGAATATTCTTATATTAAGTTTAAAAGTATGTTGTATTATGATCATTATTATTATTATTATTATTTTATTTATTTTTTTTGGCTGAGGTATTATTATTATTATTATTAATATTATTATTTATTTTATTTATTTATTTTTATTGTTACTAAGAATTAATTCTAAATAACAATTTTCTTTTAAGCCAGAGCGACGGAGGCCTTCAGGCAGTATTATTATTATTATTGTTAATATATTTATTATTATTACTATTATTATTATTATCATTATTATTTATATTGTTATGATAATTATTATTTTTATTTTGGTGTTATTGTTTTGTAGCTCTACTTCCCTTTAACATTTTTTATAGCAAACTCTTTCTTAATAAATTTTAGCTCAAAGACATTATATGAATATGCCTTTTGAGCTTAAATTATTTTAGAAAGAGTTTATCTTTTCTACTGATTATAACTTAGCTAGCTAAGGAATTTCTCTATTTTACAAATTTTCATTGAATGAATGTGCAAAGAAAACTTGGAATGAAATAAAAAATGTTTATCAATCAATATCAATCTAATGCCTTTATGATGTTTATGCTGCTGATTTGATTGATTCTAATCAAATTTCTATAGACGTAAAGACGTTTGTACTCAAGCTTTTTATATATTTATATTTGAGCATTGAACATCTAAAAGCATTTATTTTGCATCAATGAAAATGACACTGCACAACATAGAAGAAACTTTCCAAAGAGGTTGCGCTGTGGATTTCATTGGAAATGCCTCTGAGTCAATGCAACTTTGCCTTAAGGTACAAGTCTCGAAATGCGACACTTTAATATAAGAAGAACTAAAAGCTATTCACATTATAGATTATAGACTTCATAACAGGGTTGTTCAGTAGTGTGAGGCAAAAAAAAAAAAAATTAATAAATTGATAAAAAATTAAATTGAAATCAGCACACTCTGAGCCACGTCTTTGATAACTGTTCTTGGCTTTTCAGTGATATTTGCAATACTGAGGCAACATTTTTCGCATTTCAGCTGAAAGAGTTTCATTTGCCAAGCCTTCAGCCTTCAATGGATACACATGGGCTAGCTGTTACAGATGGTAAATAATTCATCAAATTGTAAATTGAAAATGAAATATCGGAAAATGCTATCAATTAGAAAGCATAAACATATCCATCAGTCATTTAGCTACTCAATCAACGTTTATGGTTAGCTAATAAAAAGTGCAAAATTGCAAATCGAACCCGTTGCAAATTCTCCATGAATATTTGATTACCCAACGCATCTAGGCACAGATAGTTGGGCAACATAATAGAATCGATGCATGTGCATAAAATAACTTTGTCCATTCGCATTTTATTGGCAAATGTTGGCGAATGCTTAACGAGCCAACAAACACAATTATTTGGTTAGCTTTATGAATTGAATTTTCACGTGGGCACGTGGAAGAGAATTTAAGTTTCGATCTATATTCGTATCTATATCTATATCTATATCTATATCTATATCTATATCTATATCTATATCTATATCTATATCTATATCTATATCTATATCTATATCTATATCTATATCTATATCTATATCTATATCTATATCTATATCTATATCTATATCTATATCTATATCTATATCTATATCTATATCTATATCTATATCTATATCTATATCTATATCTATATCTATATCTATATCTATATCTATATCTATATCTATATCTATATCTATATCTATATCTATATCTATATCTCGACTAAGTCTTCAGTAGATAATGAATTGCGGCTCAGCTCAGCTGCGGCTATACGGCGTATACGTGACGAACGCCTTTGGCCTAATTACCAGCTGGGCCTCATTAGGCCGCCCCGTTTTTTTCTTTTTTTTTTTTTTTTTCTTTTTGGCTCTTAACGCAAGCTTAGCAATTTGCATCTAACGTTTTTATGTTTTAAAACTTCTCAAAAATCAAGAGGAAAAAAAAAGTTGGGCCCGATTTGAAGACTTTGCGCAGCATTGCTCTGAGAGCTGAGAGAATATATAACGATTTAATTAAAAAGTTACATTAAATATGTTTTTTCTTCTATATTTTGTAATTTTTTTTGTACACTTTTTATTTATGTATTTTTTGTATTCGCTTCTCATTTTTTTTTTTGTGTTTTGCTAAATAAAAAGTAAAACAAAACAAAAGTCGCAATCACTTTTCACATTGCCCGCCCACTCGCCTTTCTCTCCCTCTGACTCTTTCTCTCCCCCTTCGTCTCATTCTTTGGCTGTTAAATGCGCAAGTTTTTTACCTCAGCCTAAAACAGAGCTCAGCTGGCGCTCCGCTGAGCTATATATCCATATGCCCGCTCATTAAGTCATCGTCGAGTTGAGTCGAGTCGAGTCGAGTTATTCAATGGCTCCAACGACCCTTTGATGGGTAGCTGAGGGCGCATCGCATTTTATTTTCATAATTTAATGTGCACGCCTTTTGTTGTTGTTGATTTTGTTTTTTTTTTTTTAATTTTTTTTTTTTTTTTTTTTTTTTTTTTTTTTTTGACGATGCCCGAAACACTCGGCTACAACATTCCGCAAAATACGCGGAAAATCTGTGCTGCCAAAAAAAAAAAAGAAAACAAAAGGAAAGAAATTGGGGGAAAAATGAAAAAAGCAAACAAAACAAAGCTAAAAATGAGAATTCGTGGAGCCGCTTCGCTGACGGGGGAGTTGAGAGTGTTGGCGCTATGTGCGGGTATGTGCGAAATGTGGTGTATGCATGGCAGCCGCAGTAATGTGCCACGCGCCACGCACCACCCAGCCAGGCAGAGTCGGGCAGCCAGCCGTACCTCAACCCGGCCGAGCACCTATACAGCCCGAGGAGCCAGCGGTCCCCCACATATTGTCCCGTTGAACTTTCACTTGTGCACGCAGCCTCAAGCAACAGCAGCAGCAGCAGCAACAGCAGCAATCGCAGCAGTGAACAGCAGCGAAAAAAATTAAGCAGCGGCTGCAAAATGAGCGCCAAAACGTTTAGCAAGTTGTTTACGAGGCTGCCATTTTGTTTTTCTTTTTTATCGCGCTCACTCTCTGGCGCTTTTATTCACCGTTGGATTTTTTTTTTTGCGGCATTATTTTCATGTGGAAGCAATCCGACATCTGTTGAGTGCTATATGGCAAAGGCAGTGGCAAAGGTACAGACAGAGTCAGCGGTAGAGGCAGTGGCAAAGGCAACTTTCGCATCAGCAGCCGCCAACGGCGTACCCAATTTCCAATTGAACTTTGGCCCACACTCTTAACCTAACTTTCCTTGCGGCCTATATACATATATACACACACACATATACGTATATATATATATATATGCATGTATAACATAATAAAGCAGACATCGCAGCCCTTGCCAAGGCTTAAAAATTAAGTGAGTGTGCGCGAAATTAACTCAAAGATACCTAACAAAAAGAAGCCAAATCGCTGCTAAGGTAGATATATAAGTATATATATATATACTATGTTGGGCTAGCTATACAACAATATCGGCAAAGACAATATCCTTTTAACTGCCAACAAAGAAAGGCACTTCAAATAGCTATATAGATTACCTGGGTGCTCATTAAAATGCTGCCAATTAGAACAAAAGAGAATGCTTAAAGCGGAAATGCTCAGCTAGGAAATGCTCGGAATACTGGGTTTCTAATGAACGTGAGCCGAGAGTCGATATATATTAACGCAAAAACTAAGACTCTATATAATTTTTTATTGGTTATTAAAAAATAAAAGGCATAATCTCTCTCATATAAATATCAAATGCAATTTCTGCTCTTCACTCAATCTCTGCAGTATCTAAATCTCTCCGAGCTCTGCACGCTTGCCATAGAGTTGGACGGGCAACTACTTTGACCTGTTTCATATACCTGAACAAAACGATTATGTGTAGACCTCCCATTGTGCAGTACTTGAATTTCCAAACTAGCCTAGAAGATTATCCTCATGAGAATGCTTCAATCTGCACTTATTTTCGTACTGCTTCGGCCAGATGTTGCCAGATGTTCAAAATTAAATTTGCTCTTTAGGCGCTTGGCTGTAAAATCGATTACTTGGCTTAAAGATGCTTATGCTAATTGGACGATAAGTTGTTTGCATACTCTGCACTTGTGGAATATATATGCATCTATTATCACAGAACTTACCCCTGCCGCTACTTCAGCGCCCACCTCAGGCACTCCCGAAACTTCTATTTCGTGTGTGTGGAGCTTCCGCATCCTCCTCTTCCCCGTATTTTTTTTTTTTTTTTTTTTTTTTTTTTTTTTGTAATTTAAATTTTTGTTCGCTTTGCGTTTTTAGGCGTTTATTAGATTGCTGGATGGCGCGACTCGGGTGACTAACAAAGGAATTTAAAATTCCAATAAATCTGCCAACTTCAATAAGTGTCGGTCTGTGTAGTTGGCGGACTGGGCGAATGGAGGGGAATGGGGAATGTGGAGAGCAGAGGTGGGTAGGTGGGGTAGCGTAGCGAAGGCTGAAGGGGGCGGTTTGAGCTACATTCAAAAGTGAATCAAGTATTTTTGCATTTTGCATCAATAGAGCAAATACATAGATTGATTGAGAATGATTGACTGACTGATTAACCAAGCGACTGCGGCACTAAGGGATGGGCTAAGTGATTGAACTGTCTGATAAACTGACGAAATGGCTGCTGCTTGACTGACTGACTGATTGACTGACTGACTGATTGTCTGATTGTTGAGCTGACTTATGAACTGATAGAATAAGTAAATGATTGATTGACTGGCTGATTAACTGATAGAAAACATGGTAAACATTTATTGATTGATTTGCTCTTTGATTGACCGCACGACAGATCTCAATGGACTTAATTGAATAACACTTCATTACTGATTGACCTGAAAGCCTGAATGTCTGATTGATGGACTGAATGACAAGTTAACTATTTGATTGATAAGCTATATGAATGATTGACTGATTGATTGATTGATTTACTAACTGGCTGATTGATATACTATATGACAGACATTGATTGATTGACTGACTAACTGATTGATCGCCTGAATTTCTGATTGATGGACTGAATGACAAGTTAACTATTTGATTGATAAGCTATTCAAATGATTGACTGATTGATTGATTGATTTACTAACTGGCTGATTGATTGACTGATTTACTTACTGACTGATTGATTGACTATATGACAGATATTGATTGATTGACTGACTAACTGATTGATCACATGACTGACTAACTAAATACCTGAATGATTGAGTGATGGACAGACTTTGACTAACTAAATAACTGCATGATTGATTGAGTACATGACAAACCTTGATGGACTGACTGATTAGCTGCACGACTGATTGATGAACTAAATGACAAGTTAACTAGTTGACTGACTAAATGATTAATCACATGACTGTCTGATTGACTGACTAAGTACTTGAATGACTGATTGACCAACTGATGAACATACCTTGATTGACTAACTAACTGCCTGATTGATTGACTATATGACAGACATTGATAGATTGACTGATTGACTGCCTGAATAACTGCTTGCTTGATTGACTGACACACATTCATTGACGAATAGATATTGATCGACTCACAGACTGATTGACTGCCTCGCTAACTGACATTGACTGACCGACTTGCTGCCAGAGCTGCCAGAGCGAAAAGCTAAAGCGCACTTTTCCATCTTATTTGACTGGGGCTTTGTACGTAATCTGGTGGTTGTTTCTCCGGCTATCCGGGGTCATAAAAATGATGCGAGCAACAAGCTGGCGGATGGGCGGCCCCCTTTAAGCCGGCATCCCTTGCAGCTGCTGACAATACACAAATTTGATTGGCGCCACCCTAATGTGATTTCACTGAAGGACTGAAGTTTGACAACAAACATTTTGGTTGGCAATTTATATGCTTTATAATTTTTATTGGTTTTACTTGGCTAAATCGATTTGAGTCCCAACCAGCCCAGCCAGTCAGCCACTAAGCTAGGTAGGCAGCCAAGTGGTGCCAGGGGAGGGGCCCAGCTCAACCTTGGAGTGCCAACTGGCGGTGGTCCTTTAGAATTTCACTCTTTCGCATTTTAACTGGTCGCGACAACGAGGCCATTTGTTAGCCATTTCGGCAAGGCGGGCCGGGCCGTAAAATAGAATTTATTATTTGAATTATAACACGACGCGTTCGTTGCTGCTGCGTTGCTGTGTTGCCCGCAGCACAAAGCCACGACCATTCCGAAAAATGGCTCAGAACTCAAACAGTTTTTGGCGGTCAGGGTCCGCTGGCCTTTGTCCAAGACGTCTGCCAACATTTTCAGCGACAGTTTTTTAATTAAAGCGCCAACTGCAAGCGACTCAAACATTTTTGATGAAACAAAAAAATATATGTATATATTATATGTATATGAAAAATATATATATATTTGAATAAAACCTGAAATGGAATTAAATGTTTGCATAAAGTTTTGTGTTTTAGTCGTATATAAAAAGCCAGCAAGTCTTTAATGGAGACGAGTTGAATATAATTTCATATGCTAGATAGACTTGCTGCGTACACTGAGCTGTTCTGGTGAAAGAAATATATAGATATTTCTTGCTGAATTTCTTAGGCTCAATTATATTCATAGTTTATAGTTGTATATATAGTATAAAGTTAGTGTAAGGATGAGGTTACTTCACCCTGATTGATATATACATAAATGTATATATCTTTTAACATTAGTAAGCAATGAGCTTAGGATTATATGTAAGAAACTGAAACTGAAACTGAGGGTATTCATATCGAGTTGCTAAAATAATAAGATAATTATTGAATGTACTTCTACCTAGATAGGTTAAAGAACTTGAACATATATGTATGTACAATGTTAAATGCATGTTGTAGCAATGTTAACTATGTTATAGCTCTCTTGCCAGTTAAAATCTCTTCAAACAACTTCTTCGATTCCGCCAGAAATGGAAAAAATATTAAAAATAAGACGCCATCGCCTCATTATACTTATGGAGTGTTGCTTAGGGTCTATAAAAATATACCCTATAACTATGTTAGTGAACTAGGAAATGATAAAGTCATTGAGTGATGGAGTCTTGCTTAAAGTCCTTTTATTTCCTTTCACTTTATCTGTGATAGACAGAATTTATAATTCTGTCTACCCTCAACACATCTCACCTGTTTTGCTCCAAAAATATATTTAAATAATATATACAAATGTTTAAGCTATATATTTAAAATAAGAAATATATAAATTAAATGTATAAATACATAAAAATTTAGAAATATATACATTTCTCTAATAAATGCATTGCATACGCCGTTGGCAAAGCATTTTAGCTAGCCGTCGAGCTACTTGAGCTTGAGCTACTTAACAGCAGCTGTTAGCGCACGCTGTTAACTTAACAGTCGCGACGTTCGAACATGTTCGCAGCGAACCTAAGAGAATTGCTACGAGTTGAGCTGATGATGGGGCAACAATAAATATTGGATGGTAAACAAATACATATAAATACATGCATATATATTTTTGAAAATTTATATAATTTCGAAAATTGAAAAACCGCTCAATGGCTATAGGCCACGTGTGTATGAATAAAACAATAAACAATTCATTTGCAGCTAATACATATGTGGCTTCAACAATAGCCAAGAACAAAATAAAAACAAATATTGCACAGGTACATATATTTATTTATACATGTGTGTGTGTGTGTGTGTGTTTGTGTGTGCGCTTGGCTCATTATTTGAAAATTGCATTTCGTATGCGTCGAGTGAAATTAAATTTGTAACTAAGCAAATGCTGCATATTTGATAGGGCTGCCTCCCCCCTTATCAACCCCTCCAATTGATGTGACTGTGCATGTGTACACTAATTAAATACACACACACACACGCGTGTGTGTGTGTACACCTGTTCTGTGTGCGAAGGTGTACATATGCAGTTACCAACCAGCCCAGCCAGCCAGCCAGCCCAGCCAGCCCAGCCAACAAATGTAAACACAAAGCACACACTCCGCTCCGTTTGGCCCTGATGGCCGAGCGCCGTGGATAGTCCGTTGTCGTTGTCGCGATCCCGGCTCAGGCAGCGAACCGAACTGCCATAGCCCAAAGTAAATTTCTTGCTAATTAAAATCCAAATATTAATTTTAAAATGCAACACAGCGCGATAGAGAGAGAGAGAGGAGAGACAGAATGGGGCAAATGTTTAACAAAAAAAAAAAAAAAAAATAGAGAGAGAGAGAAAGAATAACAAAAATAACAAAAAGCATGTTGCAGTTGACTCATGGCTTGGTTTATCGGAGCAGCAGCAGCAGCAGTTGGTAACTGGCAGCATTGATGGCCACAAAATTTCATTTGCCCCACAGGCAGTTGCCGCCGCAACACAAAGGCAAACACAGAAGCTTTGCTGGCTCTAAGTACACTTCTACTTAAATTTGGACGCAACACAAAATTTTTGAAGCTGGCGATGCCACCAAAATGAAGCCAGATGAGGCGAACGCAAGAGGGGCGAGGGTGGCGAGGGGGGAGGGGGCGTGTACACAACAGCAGAGCTATACAAAAGCTGTCCAAACATTTAAGCGCTCAGCCAAAGGTAAACGACTCTCTTGCATGTGCGCAAAAAGGAAAAGTGAAAAGAAAAACCAAGAAAAACCAAGAAAAATATCGATTCAATATAAGAAAATGAAAAAAAAAAAAGCTGAAGGAAAAACCAACTAGAGATGATCTATAGATAGTATATAGAGCAACAAAGCTCATGTGGTATTTCATATTGGGAATATCTAAACATATATATGTGCATACATCCGCTAACATTAGGAACTGCTAAATTTTTATGTAAACTAAAATTAACATTTTTCACAGTAATTGAGTTGCAACAATTTGGACAGCTGAAAATCAAATTGAATATTCCATATTATAAATAAAAGTAATAAGTAAATATTACATGCCCAAGTGCATTGGGTATATACATACATGTATATGTATATGTATGTAATATAAATGTAATATAAATGTAATGTAATGTAATGTAATATAATGTATACCAGTTCAACCTTGGCTCGACAGTGTAGATCGTACTTGGAATGATGCCATGGATGATTTAAGATATGCTTCAAAACTTTATTTTGTGTGATTTGCAACTGTCTTATGTGATATTTGGCTATATCTGCCCCGACTGGTGCCCCGTAAAAGGTTACTGCTTGGAAAATCGACCTAAACAAGAACATTTTCTTTTCTATATTTAGTATGTAAACGATTTAATATATGTTTAAATATTATTATTGATCAACTGCATTATTCGGAACATTATGATACGAAAAAAAAGTGTTATACGAACGTTTGTTTGACATTTCGATTCGAGACCTAACGGTAGTTGAACTTCCAGCAGTTTCTTACAAAATATTGAGGTTTTCGATTTAGCGGGGTACGAATTATCGAAACTCGACTGTATATATAAATATTTTTATATTGTTGTTAAAAAATATGTATAGAAATCATATTTTTTGATAATAAAAAAATAATAAATTATTAAATATTAAAGGTAGTTATTCTAAAAAAAAAAAAAAAAAAAAAAAAAAAAAAAAAAAAAAACAATGCTGAATACAAACTTTTGCCTATAGTATAAAATTATAAAATTTTTAATATTAAAGCTTCATAAAAAAAAAGTAAAATAAAATCAAAGAAAAAAAAAAAATGGAATACAAAATTCAATAAATTACAACTTTCATATTGTCGTTTGTATTAAATTATAAATTTTCAAAAACACATAAAAATATTTAATAATAATTTAAATATTAAAGATTCTTTAAAAAAAAAAAAAAAAAAAACAAAGCGAAAAATATTAAAATTTGCATATTGACTTCCGTATTCAATTTTTAATATTAATAAATTTTAACAAAAATTTTGGATAATACAAAAAAATCGAAATAAACAATTTAAAAAAATTAAAATCATACTATTTTTTATATCAAAACATATTTCTTATATTTTCTGAAATTTTCAAAGTGACTGAAAGGCTCTATGTTATTGCTATTGTTTATTAATCTAATTCATTTCCATTAAAATTTTTAATATTATGTTTTATTTAAAAAATAAATAATAAATTTGTATTACCTTTTTCTTCGTCTCTCTCTTGCTCGTTTCAAATCTACGCTTGCTGAGAATTGGAATCAAATCTCTTTAATCTTCTTTTCCTAATTTGCTCATCATAAACAATTGAAATTACATTTTATTTTGGTTTATTTTGAACAAAACTTTATTGCTCAGCATTTAGAGCCTGTTTCGCTTTGTTCTTTGGCTTCTCAGCTGCTGCTTCTTCTTCATTGCATTGACCATATAATTTCTCTTACAATTTAAACGATGCGATAATTATAAATGCAATAACAAAACCAGTTGCGGTACATGCGTTAAGCGAGCAGCAGCAGCAACAACAACAACAACAGCAATAAGAACCGGCTTCGAGCATCGAACTCGCGAGAGAGAGATGCTTCGAGCATCGAACATGCTCGCTCTTTGCTTGCTGATCGAGCGTGAGTATATTCTCTTAGCTGTGCTTGCATTTGGTGACTCTTTGACAACTCTAACTGTAATATGATTGAGTATGTGTGTGCGTGTGTGTGTGTGTGATGGGAGCGTCGCGTTTTGGTGTGTGAGAGAATTTTATGTTTATGCTAACAGATTTACAATTTGTGCGTGCCGAAAATGTTAATGAATTTTGTTATGGTTTTATACCTGCTAGAGAGACAGCTAATCTACGTGTGTGTGTGTGTGCATGTGTATGCATGTGTGTGTGTGTGTGTGTGTTTAGGGCAGTGTCGTGCCCATCATTCGATTTGCTATAAATTACGAGTGTATTTAAACATATGCAGACTCTATGGAAAAAACATAAGAAGACAAAAGCACACACACACACATACACATATTTATATATAACTTTATATGATTTTTGATTCGGCCAAGTTTTGCTTGCTGTTGTCTTTTTGTTTTTTTTTTTTTTTTTTTTTTTTTTGTGGGGGGCTTGGCATGGTATTTATGGAAATTATGAACGGTGCCAAAGCGACGCCAATTGCTTGACCCAAATTAAAACATTGCGCGCTCATTGTTGTTGTTAATTGTAGAACAAACAACACAAACAAACAAATAAAGCAACAACAACAACAACAACAACAACAATGCAAACAAGCGCATTTGCCATGGGAACGAACGAACAACCTAATGGGACGGGGCTAACGAAATCGGATTCAGAAACTAAATCAGTTTGCAGTCTCTTTGCCAGCAAATCAATGGCAATATTTCAAAATGTCAGGCCCAGCCCGGGCACAGGTGTGAGCCACAAAACTTGAACAACGTGCAACGAGCAGCATCCACATTCACATTCACATTCACATTCACATTCACATCAACGGCAATGGCAATGGCAACGGCAGCAGCTGCTCCATAAAACCCATTATACCCAATCATCATCAGCAGCAGCAGCAGCAGAGCAGAGCAGAGCAGCAGAGCAGCAGCAGCAGAGCAGAGCCGAGTGTCCAGGTTTCAAATCGGGATCTGGGACCCCAAAACAACAACAGCTGCACCCAGAGAAACTAACAACAAGCAAAGTCTTTGGCCAACACAAAATACTAATTGAAAATCTCCACAAGATTCAGATTTTCTATGAAAAACTACAGAATTTAAATCAAATGAAAAATATGTGAAAAATATGATTTATATGATTTGCTCACAAAATGGAGCACATGGAAATTAAAACTATATAAAGAAATGCAAAATTTAATTAAAAAAAAAAAAAAAAAAAACACGAATTGTATTTTATTGAAATAAAAAAATTAATAATTAACTATAAAATGATATAAAGTGGCTAAAAAAAGTAACAATAAATAAATAAAAAAATAAAAATAATATTGAAATAAAAAATTAATAATTAACTATAAAATGATATAAAGTGGCTAAAAAAAAATAATAATAAATAAATAAAAAAATAAAAATAATATTGAAATAAAAAATTAATAATTAACTATAAAATGATATAAAGTGGCTAAAAAAAAATTATAATAAATAAATAAAAAAATAAAAATAATATTGAAATAAAAAATTAATAATTAACAGTAAAATGATATAAAGTGGCTAAAAAAAATAATAATAATAAATAAATAAAAAAATGAAAATGAAAATGAAAATAATTTTTTTAAAAATTTTAAAAATATATTTAAAACAAAAAAATTAAAATTAAAATAATAATAAAAAAACAATTATTTAATAATAATACGTACAACAAAAAATTAATAAAAATAAAAATAATAATAAACAAAAATTAAAAAATATTAATAAATACAAACAAAAATTTAAATTTAAATAAAAATCTATATAAAAGTAATATTAATAAAAAAAAATTTGTTTAAATAATAATAAATACAAACAATAATAATAAAAATTTAAAAATAAAAAAAAATAATAATAATAAAATTTAAAATAAGTAAAAATAAAAATAAAAAAAATAAAGAAAAATAAAAACAAAATAAATAAAATAAAACACTTCAATTAAAACGAAGAAATTTAGTAAAAAATTGAAAATTGAAAATTTTAATTGCAAAATTAAATTGAGCAAAAGACTCAATTATTATAAACTTAACAAAACAGTATAAAAAATAATAGCAAATTTCATTGTTTGCCCGCTTTTCGCTCAGTGTGGCGTTGGGCAGCGCGTTTTATGCAAAGAAATCACTTTTCATATATATGAAAGCAACAGGACGGGGTCTTGCGAGAGATATGCCTGGGAGCTGGATGCAGGCAATGGGGCAGGGAAGGGGCTGCACAACTGGTTTTTGGCAGTAACTATAACTACAACGGACACACATACAAACACTCACATACATATGTATACATACATATATATTGTATATGAACCACAAACTGGACCGATAGGGGCGCATTTTTGCTGCAAGCCATACAAATACAACAAATGCATGCGAGAAGTTGCTGCGGTGCTTCAATTTGTTGCCGCAAAACTTGCCAGCGACAACATCAACAGCAACAGCAACAGCAAAAAAAATAAGTACAAGAAACAAGAATGAGCAGCAGCAGAAGCAGACAACCCCAGCCTTGTGGTTTGCACTGTGTGTGATTTGTATCGTTTACAGGTTGCATCGAACCCCAGCTCAAAGGCAAAGTCTGTGACAGCGGCAGAGCTAGCGACAGCGATGGCTCACAGCGAAAGGTGTCTCTTGGCTCCTTTCGATAATTATGCAGCCACAACAGCAACAAGAGCAATGCAGTCGGTTCAAAGTTGAGCCACAGCACAGTCGCACCCACACATGCGCTCTCCCTCTCTCCCTCTCTCGCTCTCTCTCATTCACACACTCTCAACTTTACACAGTAGCGAAATTTACGTCACTCCTTCACGCACACTCAGCCCAGCGCTCTCTCTGCCTCCCTCACACTTCTCTCTATCTCTCTCTATCTCTCTCTCTGTCTCGCTCAATGCTGTCCTGCTAATGCGCGCGCCGTTCGCATGTCGTGCGCGTGCGCAAAGTTCGCTGCCAGTTGAACATTTTTTTTTTAGCTGTGTCTTTCTTTCTTTTCTTCCTTTACTTTGGTTTTTTTTTTTTGGTTTTGGTGCGCGAAAAACGGCAGCCAACTGCCCACACGTCGTGTTGTTGTTGTTGTTGTTGCTGTTGCAATGAAGACATCGCACAAGCTGCTTCATTCATGACTGGCCTGGCCTACCTGCCTGTGTCTACCTGCGTGTGCCTGTGACTACCTGACTCCAACACCGACGCCAAATTCAGCTCTCAGCTCTCAGCTCCCAGCGCTGCAGCTCCAACTCTGCATCCGCCTTTGACGTCGTCAACGCATGCGCATTCATGTTGCATGTGCCTTATTCCTCTTTGCATTGATCTGCCGCATATGCAAGCTCTGCCTGAAGGCATGTGCATATCGATAGATAGTTATATATGTACATACATGTGCATACTTTAATTTACAATCGTTGCATATCATATGACAAACATATCTAGAAATTCTAAAAGCTAATTGAAATTGATCTGTAGTCCCAACTAGATGAGAGTTCTTTAGCTGAAGATTCAGTTTATGGACTGAAGAGTAAGTGAATTAATTTATATATCTCTCGCTCTCTCTCTCTCTCTCTGTCGCTCTTTATCTATTTTCATCTCTGCCCATCTCAATCTCTCTCTCGCTCTCTCTCGCTATCTATTATTCTATCTATCTCTCTCTGTCTCTCTCTGTCTCTATTTCTCATTATTCCTATCTCTGTCTCTCTCTGCCTCACTCTCAATCTCTCACTCTCAATTCTCGCTCTCTTTCTCTCTCTATCTATTTCTGTATCTCTCGCTCGCTCTCTATATTTCACTACCTAGCTCTCTCTCTCTCTCTCTCTCTCTCGCTCTCTCTCTTGTTCTTGCTCTCGCTCTCTCTCTATCCCTCTCTCTCTCTCGCTATCTCCCATTCTACTATCTCTCTCTGTCTCTATCTCACTTTATATCTATCTCAATCTCTCTCTCTCTCTGCCTCACTCTCAATCTCTCCATCTATATATCTATCTATTTCTGTATCTCTCCCTCGCTCTCTATATTTCACTACCTATCTCTCTCTCTCGGACCCTCTATTATA
This sequence comes from Drosophila koepferae, assembly GCA_030914345.1. Classification (NCBI taxonomy): domain Eukaryota; kingdom Metazoa; phylum Arthropoda; class Insecta; order Diptera; family Drosophilidae; genus Drosophila; species Drosophila koepferae. The sequence continues at coordinate 5,846,251 of JAUESR010000209.1, forward strand.
TCTAGCTTGCAAATATTAAGATTATATACAACGATCTTCAAAAAAACTTTAGACATGTGAAAATGTCATTAGCCGAAATTTCGAATCTCTAGCTTGAATATGTTGCAGGATCTATAGTCCATAGCCAATCTATAGTTCAGTTGTAGCTAATGATCACAATATCAACGGCATTAGTTTAGTGTAAATAGATCTACCTATACTATATAATATAATATATAAACTGTATTATATACTATATATCAAGTTCATTTCATATCATTCTCATTTTCATACCATATACATTAATTATGCCTGCCACGCCCCTTTTAATAAATGCTAACAAAACGAATAATCATTAATATTATATATGAAATATATTATCTCAGAACACTTTAGACTTGATGAGCTGTCAAAGCCCCATTCAGACACATGCGCTTATTGGCATGTAGAATCTGAAACTTTTTCTATTCAGTAGATCACACTTACTAAATCCATACATACTTGTAATCCAATTTACATATTTATTCTTGTAGCTATTCAACTCTAAAAATTTCTACTTCCGCACAGAAAAAAAAAAAATTCGATTTGTGTTTTTGATTGCGCTCTCTGCTCCACACTGAAGATCTTGTCCCAGCTACAGTTTTACATGAGATCGTTCAGTTGCTCTTGAAAAGCGAAGACAAGATTTTTGCGTTGTTCAATTTTGTTTCGACATGAAATCTTGTTGATCGCCTTTCGAATTAGTTAACATCCATTTGCGATCGCCAACAATCAATTAGATATGTCTTCTGCCCTTGTTCATGCTCAGATATGTGAGTTATGTGCGCACTTTGTGGTTTGTAAAATAAAAAAAAAAAAAAAAACAAAAAATAACAAAATTTTGTTAAATGGAAAATATATTAACATTGCGCGCATTCCATGAGCTGGTCAAATGAATATTTCGATACTCTGCGTGAGAGAGCATGAAGACTATGAAGACTGTGAACCCTATGAAGACTATAAAGTTGGGTCAAATTGATATTATATATATAGGGTCTTGATTAGAGTAAGTTGCCTTTGATATGAGACGTGGCTTAAGTTGATATTATGAGTATATAGGGTCTATATAGTCTTGTTTAGAATATGAAGACTTGGAAATGAAACACGTCAAATTAATATGATATGATATGATATGATATGATATATGATTGGCGTACGATGACTCCAATATGAGACTTGGGTTAAATTGATTTTATAAGTATATAGACTTTATTATATAATAAAACTTGAGTTAAATATGTAGATATTACATATAGGATATATACTATACATAGCCCTGATTATAGTAGAACGTCTTTGGCAAGCAAGTTCGGAATCATTGACATATGTTACATATAGTCTTAGTTATAATCCTAATTAGGATGTTAAATACATTTGGATTCGTAATTGAAGTTGCTTTATAGATAATTTGGGATATATTGTTGACTGTTCTATGTATATAGTACATATGTTTATAGTACCTGTTAGATATGTATATAGTAAAACTGCTTTGTAGATTCTATAGATATTCTAGGATATTTAGAGGCTTATTCCTTTCTTTCGAATTTCGAATGTTCCATTACAATTATTTCTATATATCTATCATTATAACTTGCAGTATTTCTTTCAGGGCATTTCCAACTTCGACTTGGCAATGTTGAACGTTTCTTTTGAGTTTTTCCTATGCTCATGTTGAACATATTTTAAATACTAGGCTGTAAAGAAGCGAATAACAGCAACAACAAGGTAAAAACAAGCAACACGTGTAATCTTGGCGCTTAGATTGTTATGCCTGTTAATTGTTGTTGTTGTCATGTTGTGTTGCGGTTCAACTTTCACTTGGTCAGTCATTTGGTGGTCAGCAAAAGTTTTGCCAGGTCTGTCCAGTGCGAAGACAAGCCTGACAGACTCTCTCTCACTCACTCACTCTCACTCACTCTCTCTTGAACAGAAATCTCAATTGGGAAATGCAAAGCATTTCATGGCATATGGGCGCTGGCTTGGGCTCTATATAGATGTGCGTGGGTGTGGGTGTGGCTGGGGCAGCGTAGCAATGGCACTCCATTAGACCGAAATGTGTTTAAACCGAATATACACACAATTTTGGTGGCCGCAAGACACAAGGACAATGGCAGGCGACAACAGTCAGGCGACAAATGACAGCGAACGAGGCTGCTTTCCTTCTTCACCAGCAACAACAACAACAACAACAGCAACAACAACAGCAACAAGAGCGTGAACAACCACAAACAACGCAACGACAACGCCGTTTTACGAGCACTTGCGTCATAAAAATTGTTGTAACAACAACAGAAACGCATTTGGGGCAGCCCCTAGAAGTACATGCGCCAACGGGCGCCTCTACGCCCCCCGCCCTCACCCCCCCACACACACACATACACTCAGCTCTTGAGACTGAGGCTGCAGCACCAAAAAAAAAAAAAAAAAAAGGTGGCGGCTCTTCGAGTTCTTTTTTTTATGTCAAAGTCAAAGGCCAAAAGGCAAACGCATAAAAGTGCCAGACTATGAGATAGCTCACATTTAGCGAGGGTCGCCTTAAAAGTACTATATAAAACAAGTAAGAAGGCTCTAGTCGAGACGGCTCGACTACGAGATACCCTAAGAGAGTCAAAGTAGATTAAGAGTATCTAAATGAATCTATTTGCCAAATTGCACTCTAGTATTTGAAATGAGTTTTTTTCAAATTGGAGGCGAAAAAGGCGTGGCATCCAAGATCTGAAAATTACATAATCTGCGTATCCATAATATCTATCTAAATGAAGTCTCTAGCAAAAACGGTGTGGAAGCTATGCCCAAAAAACCTTAAAAATGTAAACGAATTTTCGATTTTTTATCGATAATTTGGAAATGGGATGAGTTATCGAAAAAAAAAAAAAAAACTCGTACTGCCTAACTAACATACGAGAGTTATTGTAAAATTTCAGCTCTCTAGCTTTTGTAGTTTCCGAAATCTCGACGTTCCTACGGACGGACGGACGGACAGACGGACAGGGCTCAATCAACTTATTTTTTCTGCTGATCAAGAATATATATACTTTATCGGATCTGCGACTTCTCCTTCTGCCTGTTACATACATTTTCACAAAACCATTATACCCTGAATTCTCATTTTCAATGGGTTCAGGCTATAAAAATGTATTATAAAGACTTTGGAAAATTGAATTTATATTTAAGAAAAAAAAAATATTTTTTTTTTTAAATATTTATAAAGTTTTTTATAATTTTAATATGTATTCCTACATAATCATATATATTTTCTATAAATATGTATTATCCATCATCTCTTTTTGATACACAAAAAAAAAAAAAAAAAAAAAATGTAGCACATATACACAACAATATTTTTCTAAATTATTTATATATTCTTTTATATGTATTTTGATAAATTCATTTATATTTTCTATAAATACTATATATTATCAAACATCACTCAACAAATTTGCAATTACTTCAGTGGCCACCCTCGCGCTGCATACGTATCTTTGTGGCTATGAAAACGGGGCAAGTCAATCGGAAAACACAAATTCGATTAAGTTGTTTAAAAACAATTTTTATTTATTACCTATACGCATTTTCATTGTTGTCGCTGCCTTTCGGCTTTGTCGCTGCGGTTTATCAGCAGCGTCGACGCCGACGTCGCCCTGCCCCCAAAACAGCCACGCCCCCATGCAGCACTAAAAAAAAAAAAAAACAAAGAAGCATTCGTCGATTCCTCTTTCAGTGTATTCATTTTACTTCTTCTTCGCATTCGTCTTGCAATGTCCAATCGATGGAAAGGAGCGGAAATGCGATTTCCTTTTTGTTTTGTTTTGTTTTTTTTTTTTTTTCTTTTTTCGGGGCCTTCATTTGGAAATTAGTCGAGCGCCTGTCACTTGATTAAAAGCCGTGATAATTGGACTAGAAATGAAAGCGGAATGCAACGGATAGCGGATGGCTGGATAGGTGGGATAGCGTCAGTAACTCGGGTAGCTAATTTATACAGGAGATTGAGATACGGGAAGAGAGAGAGAGAGAGAGAGAGGGTGAGCGCTACTTAGCATATCAATTTTTGGCCCAGAGAATGAGAGAAAATAGAAAATGGCAGCAAGTGAGACAAATTTAGTAACAAAGGCCGCAAATGTCCGGCAAAAGTCCAACTAAATATGTCACTCAATCCACAGGGGTCGTGGGAGGGACGAGGGATGAGGGATGGGAACGGAGCACCCGCCGCCCCGGGCAAGTTCCTAGTATTTGTGGCCGCAACACCTCTGTGCGGCATGCGGCATGCGGCATAGAAAATGGAATTTGAAACACATCGTTACCTAGATTGTAGGCTGGAGGGTGCCGGCCGCGTGCAAATGAAATGGACAAACAACAGAATGACCCAGACAACCCGCTGCCATTGTCAGTTTACAATGCGCACATGCCTCTAATATCCTAATTGATTGGCCAAACATACATAAATGTAGCGAGGATGGCAAAGCTGTGCCAAAAACCTAACCAATTTTATGCGTTTCATTCTATTTAGTTGGCAGCCAGCCGCCCGCCGAGGGGCATTAAATGTTAACTAATATGCGACGCTGCTGCGTACAGCTGAAATCCATAAGCCAGCCGTCAGATATTAATGGGGCACGCGGATCAATGAAGGCATACAAAAGGGCCAAATGGAATGCATAAAACTGAATGAAATATATATTATAAATATATATACAGATGTGTGTGAGCATGTATTAAGCATAAGCGCACGAAATTGCAGCTGTATATAAATATATATATGTGTGTGTGTGTGTGCACGTATCTGTATATATAAATAGTTTCGTAGTATTAAATGCGCACTAAAAGTATTTTATGAGAATGCGAAATATTTGCCAATAAACAGTTGAAACTCAAATTAATTGAAATACCATTAAAAATAGTTGTATATATATATATATATATATATTTTTTTTTTTATTTATTTATTTTTTTTTAAATTCTTATTATATTTTTTATTTATTTTATTTTTACATTTATTTTTCGTGTTTTATTTTTACGCTCTTTTAATAGTTTTTAAGAACAATTTAAAAAAATATTTTTTTTTTTGCATATAAAAAAGTGTATACAAATATTTTTTAATTTAAATACTTTCTCAAAAAATTTGTTCATGAGACAAAAAAAAAAAAAAATAAAAATATATATATATAATAATAATAATAATAATAATAATAATAATAATAAAAATAAATAAATGATTCAATATAAAAAAAATATCAAAATAAAGTTAAAAATAAATTATTTTTTTTATTTAAAAGAGTTAAATTATAAATAATAATAATAATAATAATAATAATAATAATAATAATAATAATAATAAATAATTAAATAAGTAATTAAATAAAAAAAAATGATTCAGTAAAAATAAAAACAAATTAAATTACAAATTAATTCTTTTAAAACTTAAAAAAGTTAAATTAAAAAAAATACAAAAAAAAATTATAATAATAATGCAAATAATTCATTGCAGTAAGGCTGAACTTACTAACAAAAACTTTTCTAAAAAACAATTATTTAAAAAATCAATATTTAATATAGTACTTGCTATGGTATACATTATTTTTTTATAAGATTCTTTAGCCATTTTTGCATATTGTAAATAATTTTTGTTGTGTTCTTAGAGCAGATTCTTGTCCACTTTTCCAGCCTACTGAGAAAATATAAAAAATAATATATATTAATAAATTAAATAAAAAAATATATATACTTTGGTAAACTTGTTTTAATTAACTACATTTATTTTATTTTATTTTAAAAATTAGCTAAATAATTTATATAAATTATATAAAATATAAATAATAATAATAAATATAATATAATTATATATTAAATATATAAATTAAACAGCTATAAATTATATTGAATATCTTAACACTTATAAACAAACAATCTTGAAAATAAACCAATAAAATCTGCATCTATCATGCAGTTTGTAAGCCATCATATGATTCTAGTCTAGCTAAACCTCATTACCCTATGTATTTCAGACTTTTAAGGCATATGCCTTCAAGTGGCGTATTTACATACATATATCATTTTGTTGCCCTGAACCCATTGAGAATGAGAATTCAGTGTCGAATGACATTAGGCAAGTGCATACAGCGGACAGCGGGAGGAGGCGCGAGTAGCTCAGTCCATATAGACCCTAAACCATTTGTCTGCCTGACTGTGCATGGGTATATGTATTTGCTATGTATTAAAGATATATAGAATGATTTAATGATGTTTTCGAGTCGAGCTAGTTCCAATCAAAGTCGTAGAGAGACGGGCTGGGCTGATGCTGAATATGCTAGCTCAGCATTTTCATAGCGAATATGGCTCAACGAGTGAAGACGTGACATAAAGTCAGGCCAGCTAAGATTGAAGAGTAATTTGTGTTTAAATTTAACTTGTGAAGATGGCAAAGCGAGGAAGCTAATATGCTCTCTTTGTACTTCTGTAAGGAGTATAGAAAGTCAAGATGACGCTACGCTATTTGTCAGGATAAGAGCGTGTGTGCTACACACACGCACACATACACACACACGCACACACACACACACACACACTAACACACCCATAGTGCAGAGCTCAGCTGGTCTCTGACCCTGGCAAAAGATCACGAACACGTCCGGCAGCAGGGCACTAAGTGAGCCATACGACAACAACAGCAGCAGCAGCAACAACAATGAGGAATATCATTATAAGGGGCATATCATTGAAATACGGTTAAGAATGGATAGGAAAATGGCCATGGCACGGGAATGGGAATGGCACGGAAGACCGTGTGGCCCTTATCCTGTTGCGGCTGAATGACCCAGAGAGCCTGCAAACTGATTGCCATCATCGCGGACGCCTAATGAAAATGCCCGAAAAATGAAGAAGCTACGATTCTGTTGAGTCATCGAAGTTGGAAGTCAAGGCGAACGAGCTGCAGAGACGACTGCCAGGATATCCTCTATATGAAAAGAAATTTTGATAAATTTTTAAAAAATTCATAAAAAAATATTACAAATTGAATAGAAAACTAAAAAATATATTGATAAATTTAAAGTTGTTTTCTTGGTTCTTCAGTGTATAAGTCGTGCATGCCCATTCATTGCTCTACAGGGCACAGGATACAACACGAAAAGGTTCAACGGAAATTTCGACTGTGCGTTTCGTTCGAATGCCAACTACTTAACAGCGAATGCGAATCATTTTAAATTGTGATTCATGCAATTCAGATGGACAGAGAAAGGAAAAGAAAAAATGAGAGGTGGCGAAGAAGGAAAAAAAAAAAGTGAAAAGGGACAACAACCGAATACGGTAATCAAAACAGGAAAAGGTCACACATGGATCAGGGACGCACTCGAGCCTAATGATGAAGCAGGCAGACAGATACACAGAGCGAGCGAGAGCGATAGAGAGGAAGATGAGTTCGAGTTCGAATTGAACAATCAAAGTCGAGTAAGAGAAATTGTGCACTTGGCTCTAATAAATGGCCAGCACAATGGCCAACAGCAGCAGGGACCCGATCCGACCCGACCCGACCCGGGACGGTCCGGCCCCACACTACGGTCCGGTTCGGCTTAGACGCGCTTATTAATGGCCCAATGTAAGGTCTGGCCATGCCAATTACAGCGATTTGCAAGCCGGCTAACGTTATAATTAAATGCTCGCCATGTCACACTCACACATAAATATATAAAAAAAAAAAGAAATAAAATAAATTGAATCGAAATAAAAAATGAGAGAAAAAAATCAAAACAAAACAATCATAAAATTTATAAGCGTTTAAAATGACAGCAACGAGGGGCCGCGCATTCAAGTGGCCGCAGGCGTCGACTTTACAGGTTTTCCCCTCTCTACCTCGACGTTCCAGCTGCCAGAGTTGCCACACACACACACACAGCTGTGTCAGAGTTGCCGCAATTGCTGGCCAACTCAAGCCAGCGAACTGACCTTTTGCATTAATTGCGCGCCAAGTCAATGCCAAATCGCTCAACTGACCCAAGACAGAGTCAGGCATGTATATAGATATATATGTATGTATATATATATACTAAATTTATATATGCACATACATATATATTCATACATGTATATAGTTCGCTTTAATTTGAAACGGGTTGAGCCGTTTCTTAGGTGGGCGTTGGATTTTCTTGTTTTTCAACCTGGCTGCGGCTATATAATTTTTCATTTGGCCAGCGATGTTTGAAGCGTCTGTGTAAGCCAGTGTTGTAGTTTAAGGGGGTTTGTTAACTGATTCCAGAAAACAGTGACAAACTTTGTCTATATGTCAAGTATATATATATAATACAAAATTCTTCTTCATACTTATAAACAACTATAGAAAAGGAACAACTTGAGACGAGCTCAACAAATGATAGATATAATTAAAGGAAATCCATTCCAAAGCAACCCAGTCACATGGAGATATTTGAGAACTGAATAAAGATATTTTGTATTAGGCTAGCAGATCTACTCTATCTCAGTCTAACTTTTAGGCAAGTCTCTCTGCACAGTTAAACATATGTATATATTCGATTTGTGTATATCATGCCGTGATATTGTTAGAGTTGGCATCAAAGTTGTTATGCAAGTTGGCAGTACGCTTCCTGATAAACTCAAATTGGTACTTCGTGAGAGTGAGAAGTACCTGGTATTGCTGGGAGAGAACGAGTTGGCAGGTCTATGTGATGTCTAGAAGATATTTGTTGAGAAATTTCGAGAGATTCGACTCTAAGAGAAGAAGAGAGTGATAACAAAAGATATGGAAACTGACCAATCGCCAACATATATATCAGCATTCTATATCAGTTAATTATTGAAAGTTAAGATAAATTAGATAAATTTGAAAATAAGATTATTATACGAAGAGTTTTGGTAGTCAGCTTGTCGAGGTTTACCGCTATCACTGTATAATATATATACATATATTCATAAAGACATATATACATATATAACATGCACAGATCAGTGCGCCCCCCTTTACACAAAATGTTGCCAACGCCCATGAACGATTTGGAAAGATACATTGCATGGCAGGGCATATCTATCTATAGCGACGTGTCGCGACTGCCTGGCATTTGTTTAGGCGTTTTCGATTTTTATGTTAAACTAAAGTGAAAAATTAACATAAATTACATGTAAAACTTATGGGCGCACGATTGGAGTCGAGTGTCGCCATTGAGCGTCGCACTTCAAATGCAAAATCAAATCAACTGACGCCAGTCAGCTGCCTGTTGTTGTTGTTGTTGTTGTTGTTGTTGTTGCTATTTGTTTGTCTGGGATTTGATTTGATTTGATTTCATTTTGGTTTACCAACAAATCGCTGAATAATAATGGAACAGCTAAATGATATCAATAAGCTTCTGATTTGTGTGAAGCTTTGCTCGCATTTTCAGCGCTTATGTAAATTCATATTAATAATAATAAATAATGATGTTGCGTTTGCTATTTGCCAGTTGTTGTTTAATGTTTGTTGTTATTGCTGTTGCTATTGCTGCTGTTGTTGCTATTGCTGTCTGTGGCTAGCCAAAGACCTTCAGCATTTGCGGTTAAAGTTTGAGGCGTTGGCTGGTCATTTAATTTGAAATGATTTCTAGCTCATGGGGCTGAAGCTAATTTCACGTTCGTCCCACTGCCCATAGACAACGAGTTGCAGCTACATCTTTAGCTTCATCATCATCATCAGCAACAGCAGCAGCAACAGCCGCAGCCGCAGCCGCAGCAGCAGCAGCAACAGCATCATCTTCATCTTCATCTCCATTTGCTGGCCAAATCGACTCGGAGTTTGCTTTTGCAATTTCAAGTTGCTTCATTTAATTTGCTGCTGTTGCTGTTGCTGCGTACGCTTTTCATGCCACGTCAAGCTGCAACTGCTGCAACTGCTGCTGCCGTTGCTGCCTCAGTGATTGTGTGTAGAATATCAATTACTTATGCTAAACACCTGCTGCATCGGAATGTCTGTCGGGCAACGAGCGCCGATTCTAAACCGGGCCTAAATACTCACTCTCAGCTATACACACACTCGCACTCGCACTCACACACACACTCGCACTCACTCACACTCACACTCGCACTCACTCGCACTCACACGTGCACACGCGCTAGCTCTTGCACTAATGCTGGCTCAAGTTTGTGTCTTAAGTCTTTCGATTTATTTTGTTCTTCTTATTGTGTTCTTCGCAAGTTCTTCTATAATCTATGCTGCCTGCGCTGAGTGTATTAGCTTTTTGAAGCACTTTGTAAATACGCCTCACATTCGACTCTCAATGCATATCAAATATAAAAATATCAATATTAAAATGATTTAAGTATATGAATATATATTGATATGAAAAAAAAAACAAATAATAAATATTTTGAAACAATAAAAATTCAAGCAAATGGAAAAAAGAAGCTTAATTAAAAATTACTTTAAAAAAATCTATAAAAATTTTTTTTATATAATGTATAAATAAAATTGAATTAAATTAATCAAATAAAATATTACATATATATACGTATTTATACATAACAATAATTTAATAAATAATAAAATTAAGGAATGTGTTTTTATTTTATTTTATTTATAAATTTAAAAACTATCATGTTAAAATAAAAATAATAATAATAATAATAGTTAAATATATAAATATAAAATGATAAAACATTTTAATTTTTAACAATTTAAAGACTTTGAGTAAATTATTTTTATGTTGCTATATTTGCATATATTTATAAATATATTTTGTATTCATTTATTATTTATTTTATATTTTAACAAATAATTTTGTATGACTTTTTAATGGTAAGTCAATTCAAAAAAAAAAAATAAATAAATAAATAAATAAAAATAATAATAATAATAATAATAATAATAATAATAATAATAATAATAATAATAATAATAATAATAAAAAATAACAAAATAAATAAATAAATAAAATAAATAAGTCAATAAATAAATAAAAAATAAAATTAAATTTTTTTCTACTTTTTATTAATTTTATCACTTTTTGATTTTAAGTCAAATCACAAAAAAAGAAAATTATATATAATTTATTATATTGTATTATAATTATTGTATAAATGAATTTACACATCTTAATATTTTTATTTATTTTTTATTATTATTATTATTATTTTTTTTTTTAAATTATCAAAATGTATAAAATATTTAAATTGATATTTTGAATTATTAAAATATTATTCTAAATTGTATACAGCTCAATAGAGTCTAACAAATTTATTTTTAAATCGATTCACTTTTATTTTTTTTTTTTATTATTTATTTATTGTAAGCAAGCGCATTTGGTATTCGTTCACGTCTTGGTTCTTACCTCAGTTGTTTCTGTGGCTGCTTGAGCTCGTTTTATGTTTGCTCATTCAACTGGCATCAACACGCCGTTTCGTGTAACGCAGTTGAAGCTGCTCAGCTGCAGTGGCTGGGCCGGGTCCAGGGTTCAGTTTGGCTGCAGCTCCAGCCTGGAGTTGCCCCACCCCAAACAGATGCAAGATCTGCGGCTGGATCTGGCTGCATCTCGCATTCAGTCTGCGGCGGCTGAGAGTCGTCTTCAATGATTTGGTTTTTGTGCGCCTCTTCCCCAACTCGCTCTTTTTTTTTTTGCTGTTTTCATTTTCGTTTTCGCTGTCGTTTTTTTTTTTCTCTTTTGTTGTTGTTGTTGTGGCAGTTAACGTAGCTGCCTCTGCTTATGAGGTCGATTTTTCTCGACTCTTGAGCTCGTCCCCTCAACCCAACTGCCAGCTGCCATAAATGGCTCGTATCATTTGCGGTGTTTTGTACTGTGCAAGACTTGTTACAATTAATTAACTGGCGCATCAATTAAACGCTGCAGTCCAACAGTTGGCCAATAACTTGGCCAAGTTAGCGGCAGGCGCCGCATTGCCAAATCCCTTGGGATAGCCCAACAGGAAACCGAGGAAACCGCGTCTCCAGTATATCGAGCATAATCCGCAACCGATAAAAACTCAATTAATGCCCATCATAAAAACAGCAGCCACATTCACAACATTCACTTAGGCCAAAAAGCCGCTGGCCAGCTATAACTCCACCAGGTGTGGCACCTGCTCGAAACTGTTTAGCTATCGATGTTTTGATAAAAGAAATAGAATTACGCTTATGCTACAGATTGAAAACCTAAATTTATCTATTGAATTATATTCAAGTGTAGAATTTAGTAGAAATCAGAAATCAGACGTTAGATTATTTGAGGTGTGAAGCGAATTTACTCTAGATATTTCGATAAAAAGAATCAAATAAAATTGAGATTAGCTGTGATATGTAATAAAGTTGACGTTTGCGGAGAAATTTCCTAATGCTTTTGAAGCAGTTCCAATATTTGAGACTCTATTGCCAGCAAATGATAAAGCGAGTCTGCAGTAACTAAAATCTTCTACTTCAATGATGAGCTGATATGCCATTGTTAATATACTTTGTTATATATTCGTTGTTGTAGTGGAGGCCCGTTAATTGTACAAATATCATGATTGTATTTCCTTGACTCTATTTGGTGTAAAAGCAGTGTCTCTTCTTCTTCGCATGTCAAGTGTAGAGTCGAAAGGCAAGAATGTAAAAGAATATCCTAATTGCCGATTGAGAATCAGTAGGAGAACTGCAGTGGGAGTTATTCTATTAACAGTATTAGGCACTGTTAATAGCATAACTCCCACAGTGCATAATTGTAATAAAACGAATGTTAATGTCAGATTCCATTAACAAGAACTGCTCCTCTCTCACATTTGTGGGAGTTATGCTATTAACAGTGCATAATACTGTTAATAGCATAGCATGACGATGTGAGGGAGAAGCAGCTCCTGTTAATGGAATCTGACATTAACATTCATTTTATTACAATTTCCTTTTCTATTTAATATAGTACACTATATTCACATTTCAAACATTTGCTTTATTATTTTAAATCAACAGTTTAATGAAACACAGAAAAAAAAAGTAAAGCTTTTGTTTAATTTAAATATTCAAAGCGAATAGAAAATGGGAAATTAGAGAAAAATATTTTTTGGAGTACGTATATAATAGGCAAAAGAACACTTGGTAGACTTATTTAAATATTAGATGTCTATCTATGTATATAAATATATAAGTCTATCTGTATGGCTGTAAGAACGCACTGTCTAAGTGATAATAGTTAAAGGCTTCCAATAATATATATATATCAATATCATTTCAAATACTAGATTAGATACAGATGTAAATCTTACATTCTGAAAAATCGTTGATATATGATATATGCTTTTGCTCTCGCTCTCTCACTCTACCTCTCTATCTCTCTCTCTCTCTCTTTCTATATCTCTCTCTTTCTCTTTCTCCCTCTATCTATATCTATATATATATATCTTTCCTTTCTCTCTCTCTCTCTCTCTCTCTCTCTGTGTCTCTCTCTCTCGCTCTCTCTCAGTACCTCCTTCTCTCTCCGATTGCCGAGCATCAAATATGTGCACTACATCTCCATCTCATATGGCTTCCAAGCCATAAACTCGATTGGCTGCTACAATTAGAGCTAAACATATTCTGGACTTACGACTGAGGCACTTTTGGACAAGTTTCTCATCGTATTCCATTAGCTGCTGGACAGCAGAGCAGCAAAGCTGGCCATTAAATAACAAAACTAAGCAACTAATTGGAAGCACACAATTCTGACTAAATGACGCTCAGTAATTGTGAAGTAGCCAAGGGAGAGCGAGAGAGGAGAGTGAGAGCAATGCGAAGAATCAAGTCGAAAATTAAATGTGATTTGGATTTTTCGGGCAGGTCGAAAGTTTTCATCTTCTGCTTTTTCGAGGGAGGCAACAAGAGACGAAAAACAAATGGAATAAAGTTCTCACAATTAAAATGAGCTTAAATTAAAAAGTACTTTTACAGTTTCACACTCTTGACACGCAGCTGGGCAGCTACAAAGGTGGTTGAGAGAGAGAGAGAGAGAGAGAGAGGTGGGTGGCTGGGTGAGCCACTCAAATTGATGGACAGCTGCGTAACTGGAACTGGGTGAGTGGAGCGAGAATCTACGAGCTACGATTGCGGACGTGCTAGCCAAGTAAATGACTTATAATTGATATTCTAAAAACGGATAAGCATCGCTTCAAGCAGCAATGGAGGCCCATCGGTTGCATTGCTATCATCATCATCATTATCATTATCGTTAGCATTATCATTATAATGAAATTGCCAGCAGTCAATGGCCATGGCCAAGCGCGCGACGCATTCCAGGCACTTTTGCAAATTGTTGTTATTGTGGCTGTGCTACCGTGTGGCGGCAGGCGCTTGGCTGCCGCAGTTGCCACCGTTGCTGCCACCGTTGCTGCTGCTGTTGCTGTTGTTTGGTAATTGCCACACGGCGGCAACTCAATCTTTCAGCAGCGCCTACGGATTCAGGCAGTCGCGCGCACCAATTGAAAATTAACATGTCCACGTATGCAAACGAGTATTGCGTGCCCATCCTCGTCACAGGTGCTCCAACTACCAACTACCAACTGGCAACTGGCAATTGCAACTGCGTCTTTATTGTTGTCAATTTGGTGGTTGGTCGAGCTGCTACGACTCTAAATAAGCAGCCAGCCAGACCTTGGGCATTCAGCACGCAAAACAACAACTGACTCCATGGACTCGACGCTCCGACTCCACTTTGCTCCACTTTACTTTATGGGCGCCTTGTAAATCATGAAATGCAAATACGCAATGCACACATAATCAAGAGCAGTCTTTTAGCTGCTGAGATCGGAGCGCGAGCGTTAGATTTTGCATGTCAAATATTTCAACACGTACCCTAGCTGATCTGATCTTATTGGAGCGGGTTACAGTTTGTGCTGTGCAAAATAGTAGTAGAAGAAGAAAAAGAAAAAGATAGTTGAATAAGAGTAGAAGCTGAAGTAGCAAATATATGTACAAGACAGCTGAGCTTAGCAGAAGTAGAAGATAGAGTAGCTCAATTCACTAAGAGTAGAAATTATATCTCTCTATACAGAAGACTCTCAGCAAATCTTAAGTATTCATGAGAATCACAAAGAGAGGCTAAAGACAGAATAACAAAGAAGAAGAGCAATAGTAGTAAAGTAGAAGCTAATATAATATACATTTGCATATATATTCATATAAGATCGTCAGCAAAGCTTAGCAGAAGAAGCTGGAATAGCTTAGTTCAATGAGCATAAATATTGAAAGAATATCTATATATAGAAGATTCTCAGCATATCTTACTCTAACTAGTTCTCATAAGACTAGAAGCAATAGAAGTTTAATAAGAGTAGTTCAACAAAAGTAAAAGCTATGATAATGTAGATAAATGTATAAGAATGTCTGCAACGCTTACTTCAATTCATGAGAATCGCAAAGAAGGGCGAACCGAAAGACATATGAAATAGAATGGAATAGAATGGAATGGTAAAGAAAGAAAAGAACAAGCGTAGTTAGATGAGCGTAAAAACTAAGATAATACACATTGAAAAATGTCTGCAAAATTTCATTTATTTCATGAGAATTGCAAAGAAAGGCCTAGTTAAAAACAGTAGCATCTTAGAGTGCACAACACAGAAAGAGAAATAACGCAGTTCAATGAGTATTTAATCAGAGTTAATATATAGAAATGTCAATCAGCAAAGCTAGCTTTACTTCATGAGAAAAGTGGAAGCAGCATAGTTCAATAAGCGTAGAAACTGAGCTAATACTTAGGTAAATCTGCCAGCAAAACTTACTTAAATTAATGAGAACTAGAAAGAAAAGCTAAGCTAAAGACGAAGAGAAAGAACCATAGTTGAATAATCGTTCAAGCGGAGATAATTTTATGGTAAACATACATACATACATATGTATGTACATATATAGATTACCGTCAAAATCTTACTTCAATGCATGAGAATTGCAAAGAACGGCTTTAATTGCAAGCCCGTTTCTGCTCAGCAAAAGCTCGACACTATAGAATAGAGTCATTGGCCTAAGCCAAAATCCACTTGACATTATATACATATATGAAAATAAGTCCAGTTGCACATAAATACCTCAAGGTTTCCAGATTCATTCATTATTATTATTGTTAGATGAAATCTACTCTAATTAAGAGAACTCTTTCGTCATGCGCTGTTCCGGCTGCTCTCAAGCGCTGAACCAGTTCAGTTCTTCAATGTTTAGTTCTAATAAGGCCTTGAACGCTTTACGCAATTTTCTCACAGAATTGTTTTACAATGAGCTTAGCGGCAAAGTGAGTTAAGTCGCTTAGATTGCAAACAATTCCCAGACACCTTACGCTCAACAGACACAGATTGGAGACACTTGGGGCACTTGGAGCACTTGGAGCACTTGGATGGAAGGCCTTTGTTTTTGGGGATTTGTCAGTGATTATCTGATTGGTGTTGCTTTTTTTTTGTTTTTGGGGTCTAGGACGGAAGTTGACTGCTATAATTAATAAAGATTTCAATTTGCATTTGCCCACCTGCAATTTGTGGCGTTTGCGCAAGAGTCAAGCGGCGTCAACGTCAACGTCAGCGTCAGCGTCGCGACGTCGACGTCAGCTGCAATCGTTATTTCGTAAATGCAGCAGCCGTTGCCAAGTAGCGCCGCGTCGCAAGCTCTGTAATTTACTCAGCAAAATACTTGAGTTGGCTTCAACCAGCACTTAAGTTAACTTGGTTTAGGTCTGAGAGCGGCGCTTACGCAAGCGTTTAGGCCAACGTTAATCAGCTGTTGGCAAATCAACGCCAATTTTTCCCCCCTCTCCCATATTCAGGTGACTTTATTTGCCAGCGACATCTAGCGGCGGGCAAAGAAAGCAGCTTGCTGATGGCAAAAATTAAAGCCAAGCGATGCCAGCTGGCCGACTGACAGAGCAACAGAAAGTAGCATAAGCCCTAGGAAAAAAGTGTTGTAAAACAAGCTGACAAATGACTCTCACACACATGCACACACACACACACACACATTCAGATGCACCGCAACAAAATATGCAGCAATTATGCGCGATATTTCAGCTGCAGACATGCAACAGTTGGTCGAGCAGCCCACCCAACCCAGACAAAACCACCCAAACCACCCAAACCACCCAAACCACTTGCACTGCACATGCATATTCTCTGCTGTGCTCATATTCATGACTCTGTCTCCAAGTGGGCGGCTGTCTGTGTGTGTGTGTGTGTGTGTGTGTCTCTGTGTGTGCAGTTCACACAACTAACTTATGTTTAGCTACAACAACAATTTATGTGCCTTGTCCCTGCAGCATGGAATTGAAGGAGTGCCAGCAACTACTTTATGAGCAGACACACACACACACACACACACACACACACACACAGCAGACACCCACACACATGCACACATGCACATTAAGTTTTCTGTTGATGAATTTAAGTAGTTAGAACTGATTTCAGCTTCAAGCACTCTGCCTGCACTCGTTACTTACTCGGATTGGCAAATGTTTTTTACTTTCTTCAACTTGAAATCCTAATTCAATTTTACTCAGTTGGTTCAGTTAATGCAGAGTGCATACAGAATACGGAATGGAAATAAAGACATAAAGCATTGTAGTTGAGCTACTTAAAACAGTAATTGAAGTAGAATTTATTATTATAGAGACTCTTCTATGGGATTCTCATGAAGTGTAAGTGTGGCTAGTATTGTCAACTGCAGTGAAGCTCTCTCTCTCTCTCTCTCTCTCTCAGTCTCTGTCTCTCTTTCTTTTTTCTTGTTTAACTCTCTATCTCTCTTTTACTCTCTTTGTCTTTCTCTTCTCTTGCTTAACTATCTATCTCTCTTATACTCATTCTCTTTCTCTCCCTGTCTTCTGTTGCTTAACTGTCTATCTTTCTTTTACTCTCTCTCTTTCCCTCTCTTTCCCACTCTCTCTCCCTCTCTCTCTCTCTCTCTCCCTCCCTCCCTCTCTCTCTGTCTCTCTCTCTCTTGTTTGACGGTCTATCTCTCTGTTACTCTCTCTCTCTATCTCTATGCCTTCTCTTGTTTAACTGTTCATCTGTCTCTCTCTTTCTCTACCTCTCTCTCTCTTCTCCTGTTTAACTATCTATCTCTCTTTTACTGTATCTAGCTTTCTCTACTTTTGTTTTACTGTCTATCACTCTTCTACTCTCTCTGTCTTTCTCTCCTTCCGAATCTTTTGCTCTCTTCGTTCGTCTGTTTTTCTATCTCACTTCATCTATCGCTCCATTTCTATCTGACTGTCTCCCTCACTTGATCTCTGTTTCTGTCTCCATCTTTCTTACAATCTCTCTCTTAGTGTGTCTCACTCTCTTTCTCTTTCTCTCTCCTTCACTCTTTCTCTCTCTTTCCCTCTCTTTCTCTCTCTCACTCTCTCTCTCTGTCTCTATCTCGGTGTCCATCTTTGTCTCCCTCTTTGTCTTCCATTCTCTCAGTACTTCATTCCACCCATTAGTTTCTCTGTAGCTTCATCTCTGTTTCTTTTTTTGTATTCGCTCTCCCCTCTCTCTCTCTCTCTCTATCTTTCACTCTTTTTCCAGCTCTCCTTTTTTGATTTATATGCAAATTCTTTCCCCAATACCAATAATCACTAACACATTTTTAATAACTTTTTCGAGAACTTTTGCAGCTGTGGCAGCAATAAACCAAAAAAACAAAACAAAAAAAAGCGAATAACAAAAAACCCCAAAAAGCAAGCTAAACAAAAACCGAAAAAAAAAATACCTTCTTCATTGTCAATGTCTATTAAGCAAATGAAAACATTTCGCATTTGCTGGGGCGACAGGCGACAAGCGACAGGCAACAGCGACAGCAGCTGGAAACAAGTAAAAAGCTGGCTAACGCGGCGTATGCGCAACATCGCAAACAACAAACATGACAAAGAACTTTGCAACAGAATACGGCAATCCAACAAATAGCAATGAAAAACTGACAGCCTGACCAGGCTGGCTGGGTCGCAAGGGGTGTGGTCAGTGAGCAGGAGAGAGGCAGTGGGAGAGGGGGAGGGAGAGAGGTGGCTGAGTGAAGTACAGCTTTTCGATTGTATTTTGGCAAAAAACTAAGCAGCCCAGCTAGCTTGTAGCCAGTGACAGCAAACAAGGCATGCAAAGGCAAGCCAATGAATGGGGGGAGATAGAGAGAGAGTGAGAGGGGGGAGAGGGGGGAGAGATGAAAGGGGACTACAGTTGAGAGAGTGTGGCCTTGTTAAGTTCACGAAATTGGCAATATTTGCAAAACTTGTGCACTAAACTAAATAAACAAGAAAATTTAATAAGAATGTAGCCAAAGAAAATGAACAAGAGAGAGAGAGAGAGAGAGAGAGAGAGAGAGAGAGAGAGAGAGAGAGAGAGAGAGACATAGAGAGAGAGGGTGAAAGCAAGAGCAAGCTATGCGTTAAGCGGTCAAAATGTAAAGTTGAACAAGAAACACAAAACTAAATGGAGCGCGTATAACGTCGAGTGAATGCAGGCAAAGTAAAGGGCGTTAGCAAAAAGGGAGAGGGGGCGGGGGGCGCGGCGGGCTGTGGGCTTTATGGTGTAAATATGACAAATGCATGCGCAATACAATTGCAAAATGCAATGAAAATGGGCTGCTGGCTGGCGTGGGTGGATGGTTTGGCTTGTGTTGCAGCATGAAACAAATAAAGTGCTGCGAAATGCAACCAGTGTTGCCAGTGTTGCCAGTGTTGCCAGTGTGTGTGGTGGGGGGGGGGGGGGGGGGGGGGGTTAACTGCAACAGGGTACCGTTATAGCAACTGTTGTCGCTGCAACAACTGCCCCGCGTGCCGCATTTCGCTGGACAATGGCACAAAGTAATTAATTTCAATTTGTAAAGTTCAGAAAAGGCAACGCGCAGTGCCCCAAGTCTACCTCTCGCTCACTCTCTCCCTCGCTCTCTCTCCCTCTCTCTCTCTGTTGCTCTGTGTCCCACTGCAAACGTGTGACAAGCTGAAATAATTGCGCCGCATGCAGATAAGCGGCGTCCCAACAAAGCAGCTGCCACAACAGCAGGCAGGCAACAATGCCCAGACAACTTAATGTGCAACAAGAGAGAGAGACAGAGAGCGCCAGAGAGAGAGAGAGAGAGATAAGGAGAGAGAGCGCACAACCTTAAAGGCGTTGCATCTTGCTACCCTGCCACGCCCTCACATCTTTCAAGTTGATTTCAATTTTTAGCTCCAAAAATTTCGGTTTTGCAGTTTCCCTTTCGTTTGGCTCGCTCCACTTACTCCTTCTGTTTTTGCATAGCTTCACTTGCATTTTGCATTCATTGTCGTTTCGTGGCCCATAAATATGAGAAGTGCTCTTGCATGGGGTATAATGGACTTTGAGATACCTTAGATATAGGTTGGTGTTGTTGATGTTGTTGCTGCTGCTGCTGTTGTTGCTGTTGTTGCTAATGGTGTTATTGCTGCTGCTGCTACTGTTACTGCTGCTGTTGCTGATGTTGGTGTTGTTGGTGTTGTTGCTGCTGTTGCTGCTGTTGCTGCTGTTGCTGCTGCTGATGTTGGTGTTGTTGCTGTGCTGCTGTTGTTGCTGCTGCTGCTGTTGGTGTTGCTGTTGTTACTTGTGTTGGTATTGTTGCTGTTGATGGTGTTGTTGCTGCTGATGTTGGTGTTGTTGCTGTGCTGCTGTTGTTGCTGCTGCTGCTGTTAGTGTTGCTGTTGTTACTTGTGTTGGTGTTGTTGCTGTTGATATAGATATTGGTGTTGTTGCTGCTGTTGGTGATGTTGCTGCTGCTGCTACTGTTGCTGCTGATGTTGGTGTTGTTGCTGCGGTTGCTGCTGTTGCTGCTGTTGGTGTTGTTGCTGCTGTTGCTGTTGTTGCTGCTGCTGCTGATGTTGGTGTTGTTGCTGTGCTGCTGTTGTTGCTGCTGCTGCTGTTGGTGTTGCTGTTGTTGCTGTTGATATAGATATTGGTGTTGTTGCTGCTGCTGCTACTGTTGCTGCTGATGTTGGTGTTGTTGCTGCGGTTGCTGCTGTTGCTGTTGTTGCTGCTGCTGCTGCTGCTGTTGGTATTGCTTTTATTGGTGTTGCTTCTGTTGCTCTTGGTATTGCTGCTACTGTTGTCGTTGTTGCTGTTGTATGCCTGATCAAGAGATACTCACTATGTATGTCGCTGCTGCTGCTGCTGTTACTCCTGCTGCTGTTGTTGCTTCTATTGCTGCAACTCCAACACTTTTCTTGTATATTCAACATGCTGCAACTCCATGCTGCAACTCCAATTGCTCCTGCTTCATGCCTGAATGCTACTAAAACTGTGAATTCTAGGTATATTGCAATGTCTGTCACGGGCATATAGACATCTACTGACATAAAAATGAAAAGATATTCAAGAAAAACTAAACACAAATTGTATGCGTAAAGTCTAAAGTGCTTACGACCATTGCAAGCACATCATAACCCATTTAAGCTTACAGAATGGGTATGAAAAACGAAAGAAAGAAAAAAGAAGAAAAAAAAAAGAAACAAAATGAAACAAAACAAAACGAAACCAAACGAAACAGTGCAATAAATTAATGCAACATAAATTTACGGCCTACTGCAGTGCTGCATTGTGACAACAACAACAACAACAACAACAGCAACAACAGCAACAGCAACAGCAATAACAACAACAGCAGCAACAAAGGCAACATTTGTGTGTTCGTTTGCAATTTCTAAATTGGCTGCAAACTAACAATGCGAATCGCATTTTAATATGTTTCTTAAAGGACAACAGGAATTGGCCATAGTTGGCCAGATTTCCACTCGATTGAAAAGCCAATACACTGCACAAAATCGCATAGTCAAAAGCCCAATTGCAATTGTAATAGAATGTGATGTGAGGGAACTCAAATCACATGCATAATTGCACAGACTCAGACTCGGATTCGCTCCTTCTCTCTCTCTCTCTCTCTCTCTCTCCTCTCTCTCTCTCTCTCTCTCTCTCTCTCTCTATTTATATATATATAAACACTCTCTACTAATTATAGCCAAGATAAGCAAACCTTCTGGTGCTGGTAGCCAAGGCAACTGATTGAATGCTACGCAATGCACGTGCAGACTTTGCTGCCGTATTAATTATATATGTGAAAGGTAGATAGAGCGTCACAGTCTGAGGTCCAGATGACCCCACTCATTGTGTGTGTGCAACAACTAAACAAATTGCAAGTGCGGTTTTATTCTACTCAGTCAAAGGACACAACCGACTGTACTAATTAGAGAAGTACCATGCTGGGCATACAGGAACTGAGGCATCGTATAGCCAATCCTGGGCCAACAACTGAAATAGCCAACATGTATATATATTATATAGTCACTAGTATTTAATTAAGTAAACAAATTTGAAACTATATGGCAAACAATTATCATTGACTTCAAGTATGCATTTAGATAATGGTCGACAGTTGAGCTGAGAGCGAGAATGCAGGTTTACTTCATTGAGCAGCTCGTTAGGATGCTCTCTGATAGTTTGTGCATCAGCATCAGTTTACAAGATATATATTGATAAGTTTCTTCTTTGGCGTGCTCAAAATACAGTCGAGTCTCCATCATTTGCACCTCGCTGATTACGAAATTGCAATAAATTTTTTAAAAATTCGATTTCCTTGAAAAAATTCGTAAATTTGTAAAAATTTCATAAATTTTGCTGAACTCGTTAATTCGTAATCTCTTTTCTTAACTCATAGCATATTAAACCTTTTATAAATTGAAATTTTGTTTTCCTTACCTCTTTAAATTCTTATTGCAATTTGAGATTCCCAAGAGCTTTGTCGCCTTAATGTACTCAAATATGTTTTAAAATTAAAATTCATTAAGTATACATGATGATCCTTTATCGGAACTCAATTATTCCTCATTATTATTTGAATCGAGCCCAAGTTGCTTTCCTTTGGACAGCTCACAAAACTCGCTTTGATATTAGCCATTCCACTCCAATGTCAGTTCCTCATTCTTATCTCATTTCCTCTTTCTCAATCAAGGGAAGCAAGCAGAAGCTATTTTCCATATAACATTTTCTTTGAAAATCTCACAGATCCTCCAATGTTAGTTTATCCTTCCCTTCCATGTTTAGTTCCTCCTTCCCTCGATTTGAATCATGTCGTGTTATCTTCCTTCTCATATTTTCTTCAGTCATTCTACAGAGCTTCCGTCGATGTTCTATATTGCAAGGATTTCTTTCTTTGCTCGCATTCTCTGTCTCTTTCAAAGGAACATCTTCGCCTTACTCGCGCCCTATCCATGGCCTCAAAAAGCAGAAGATCTTTATCAAGCCAAATCTTTTCAGTCTTTCTCTGTTATTATTCTATACTCATGTGACTTCCAATGTTGTGCCTCTAGGAATTTCTAGATCCCTATGCACTATTTGTGTGCCTTACGAACTCGTTAGCTTCAATGCATCTTCATATCAATTTTTTTTGCAGAATTTGCATTTTTTTAAGCCCTTGCCACACACGAAGTTAGGAACTACTATAGCTCTTTTGAGATATTGCCTGAAGCCCTTAGCATATGCCCAACGTATTATTTTTTCAAATTTTTCCCATATTCAATTATTCAAATTATTCAGTTTTCAAAATTGTATTAAACTTTCAATTATGTTTATGATTAGTTAAGGGAAACTCTATTTATTTTAGCTGAATCACTCTGATAACCCCACTCATAATATATGTGCAATAAATTGTGAAACAAATCTTTCTATCAGTCAAATGTTAATGGCCCTGGACATATATTGCTGTCGCTTAAAGAGTTTTACACACACACACACACGCCTATTTGGATTTTCTCTATTTTTCCTTTTTTTTTTTATCTCACTTTTTCAATTGAGTTTTGGACAGCGTTGCTCCTACACTGAGCTACAAGTGACAGAGTGCAGCTACTGGTAAATTATGTGCCTGGCTATGGACAATGTTTTATGAGGCATGCATGCATCTACCACCCTTACAGCTCACTCTCCATCTCTCTCTCTCTCTCTCTCGCTCTCTCTCTATCTCCTCCCGTGCTTGTCTCATAATTTACTAGCGAACAGTTGCTGCCATTGGCGAGCAAAAGTATCTGAATTTGGCGCCAGCTGATACTTATTAGGTTTTTAGTGTTATTTCTTATTTTTGAATGCCCTAACTGAATGTATTATAAGTTTGCCAAGTGTATGATATATCTATATATGCATATACATATATAGAAAAAATATATAAATTTATAGGTTTATTCATTAAAAAAGTTAGATGAGCAGTAGATGAATTGAAACCATTTTCACAGATTACAAATTATGTTTTTTTTTTATTCATTTTTTTTTTATATTCATTTTTTGTTTATATCGGATCTTCATAGTATTTGTATTTTTATTGAATTTTATTTTATTTATATATTACTTACTTATAGTATATAAATTATGAATCTACAAGTTTCAATGAATTTTATTCTGTTTCACGTTTGTTCATCGATAAATCGATAAAAATTAAAAAAGTAAATTATGACACTAAATATATTTTTATTCTATAAATTTTTATTCTATATATTAATCAGGAAATTAAATTAAATTATTTTCTATGTGATATATTTTAATTTAAATATATTATCGATATAACTAGAATCGATAAATTGAATTAAATTATGTATATATCATAAATTATGTATATATCATATATGTTTATTTTTGTATTAATCAAAAAATTAAATAAAAAAATATATTCTATTTTATGTATTTTCATTTAAATATATTATAGATTGAATAGTCTTCCACAAATTTAATTACATTCTGCTTGGTTTCATATATTTTCATTTAATTGATGAAATGATATGACGGATTAATCAGGAATTAATCAAATTAAAAAAATATATTCTAGTATAAGTCTAGAAAATATTACCAATTAATTATTATTATTCGCGTTGCAAATCGAAGCGAATCGATAACTTTAAATTATTTTCCATTATCAGTCTTGTCGCATGAAAATGTTATCGATTAGTTATTATTATATACTATTCTCGTGTTAAATTCTATTTTATAATACTCGTTTGCATAAAACATTTTTTTTATTTTATTTCCTCTTTTAAGATTCTTCTACAAATTACACTATTCGAAATACAGACGACCATCATGATTATTTGCTCCAGAAGTAACTGATTGAAATGCATATTAAGAGTGTAGACAAAGTCGAAAAGTTTTCTGAGAAAATTGTGAAGCAGCAAGCCCGCTAATTAAAAATGCATTCGTCTTCTGAAAAGGGAAAGAAAGAAGAGAACCAAAAAAAAAAAAAAAAAAAAAAGAAAACGTTTTGGCCCGATAACTGGGCAACATCAGCGGCTACTGCTCTGCTTTGCTTTGGTTAAATTTTGTAGGTCTGTCCCGGCTGTCTGTCTGGCATAAATCTTTATTATCACTAAACGACAAACGACAATGATATACCACGAAGCAGAGTATCGAAATGGAACACGATGATGATAAATACGGGTGTACGAAATTGAGATATAAATAAATATACAGCCAATAAAGCATAAGACATTAACTTGTGTTCGCTACCAGCTACACACTGATGAAGAAGTGAAACTTAATTAGCTACGCTGCGGTTCAAGACGAGACGGGTATGGAGCGAGAAGGGCAGGGGCTACAGTCTCTGATTGGATCTAAGCTGTGACTGTGACTGTGTCTGTGGCTGTGGCTGCGACTAGGTTGGCATAGCATTTATGAGTTGGCGGTCCATCATGATGAGGCTAATGAAGTGCATACAGTTACATTTGCACTTTCAGCGCCTTTCATTAGTATTCGCACTAATTGTTACCCCCTTCCGTGGCAGGGGGGAGGGGGGTTGGGGGAGCACGGGATGCAGTCACAATTTCTTTCGACCCTCATTTGATTGGATTTGCCAGGCCGCTACAGTTCGGGCCCAATGCAAACAATCAAAACTTGCTTCAGCATCATCAGCAGCATCGACAGCAGCAGATGCTAATGAAGTCATCTCATCAGCGTGTTGCATACAAATGCGTCGCATTCGCCTGCTGTCAATTTCCGCTTTTGATTTATGCTGCAAAATGTAGCAGCAACAGTAACTGGCAATTGGCTATCGCCGGCAATAGGCAAAATCTGTGAAATCGAAAAACGACAACAATCAAATCGCTGGGCGCAAAGGCGCCGCTTGATTGATGACATTGATTGATGATGTTGGCAAGCAGAGCAATAATTATGCCAATTACAACGGAATGATTGCGATTGAAATGAATTTTTTTTTTTTGTCCCTTCCTTACATGTTTAATAAGAAAAATACTTGGACTTGGACGTGGACTTGGTTCAGTTTCAGGTAAAAATAAACTGTTTGATTGAATGAGTTTTAAATTAGTTACTCTAGATTTCTTGGTTTCAATGTTTAATTATATTTGCGTGATTGAAGGCTCGTTGAATGTGCAAAAGGCTTGAATGACTCAGTATTGGAAATGATGTTTGCTTTACAAAGGCCTTCAATAAACTCAAAATTTCTTGATTGATTGATTGAATGAGTTTTTAGTCAATATATTTAGCTTCAATTAGTATTTCAATATATTTGATTGATGACACGATTGTTGCTTAATAATATCGATTTTTTCAGTGATGTTTGATATCACAAACGTTTGATATGATTAATCGAAACCAAGAATCACTCAGCTAGTTACTCTAGAACTCTAGCGCTCTCTTATGTATTAACAAAAAACTCAATCAATCATTGTTAGCTAAAAGACTTTAGAGTTAGAGCTGAGTAAAAGAGCAGAA
The DNA here is from genome assembly GCA_030914345.1 of Drosophila koepferae. NCBI lineage: Eukaryota > Metazoa > Arthropoda > Insecta > Diptera > Drosophilidae > Drosophila > Drosophila koepferae. The sequence continues at coordinate 5,872,900 of JAUESR010000209.1, forward strand.
GAGCAAAAGAGCAAAAGAGCAGAAGAGTAGAGTAGAGTAGAAGAGTAGAGTAGAGTAGAGAGTACGCACGATTCGCCGACGTCGATGAGTACAAGCGTCGCAGAGTAGAAGACGTAGAAGATAGACGAGTTGACGCGTAGACCGATAGCGAGTCGAGAGTTGAAGACGTCGCCCGTCGGTCGTAGAAAGTCGCAGCGTCCAGCGTCGACGCAGTACCGCGTAGCCCGTACCGCGTCACCGAGTCCGCCGCGGCAAGTCCCGCGTAGCCGCGTCGCCGCATCGCTGCTTGGCATCCGTCGCAGCGTCGCCGCGTCGCCGATCGCCCGCGTCGCGCGTCGTCCTCGTCGCCTATTCGCCGCGTCGCACAGCGTCGACGCGTTTGCCGCGTCGCCGATCGCGGGTCGCCGCGCGCAGTGTCGCCGCGTTCGCCGCGTTCGCCCGTCGCCGCGCTCGCCGCTCGCCGCGTCGCCGCGTCGCCGCGTCTCCGCGTCGCGCGTCCAGCGTCCGCCGCGTCGCGCGTCGCCGCGTCGCCGCGTCGCGCGTCCGCACACGCGTCCGCACGCTCTCCGCTTGCCAGCGCGCCTCGTCGCCGCGTCGCCGCGTCCCGCGTCGCGCTCGACCGCTCGCCCGTCCCCGCGCCCCCGCGTCGCCGCGTCGGGCCTCGTTCGCCGTGACCTCCACGGGTCCCCCCTCCTGCTCCCTTCCCCGATCTTTTCCTCTCGCCTTCTCTCTCCCTGTTCCCGCTCCCCCTTTTCTACGTCGAATTCGATGCCTTCGCTATACTTGTCGATCCACATCTACCGCCGGCCACCACACACACACCACGATGTTGTTCACACTTCAGGTACGACTATGGAAACCGAATCAACGGCTATTTCAGCAAAATACTAGAGATATATGTTAGATAATGCGAGAGTCAAAGATACAGCAACTGCTAACGGCTTATGAACAATGTTTTATTGTTTTGTTTTTTTGCGAATATTTTCCAAGAAGTCCGGAAATGAATCTATTTACCCGAAACTCTTTAGCGGAACAAACGCAATTGCCGAACACCTGACAAATATTTTGCTGCAATTTTTTTCTTTTTGCTTTGTTGTTAATTTTATCTGATCTCTGGGCGCAGCAAGCAGCAAAAAGAAAGGGAATAATGAATTAGCCGTAGCAAAGACAACAATTAACGCAGAAAAACATTTGGCTACCTTCAGTCGAAGTGACTCCAAATAAAAGCAGGTGAAAAAGACATGCGGGTAGCATGAGAGCAGGACAGAAATAGAGAGGGCAGGTTGATATGCTAGTGAGCGAGAGTGAAGTGGAGGGCAATGGGCAAAAGAGAGAGATGAAACCAAAGATTCGCTACAAAAATCTGCTCAATCACTTTTCACTTAACCCAAACACAAGAACTTCAAGTTGATGTACGAGAGCACATGTGGAGGAGTCTGTGCCACGTTGCTGGACGGTGGATGGAGTGGGGGAGGGGGAGGGGTATAGCATACAAAAGCTTGGCAAATGGGTCAGAGCTATGGGTAAGGGACGTGGAGGGGGCATAAAAGGAATAGGCATGTGTAAAAGTGATGTGTGGGCTTTTGAACACAAAAAAATAAAAGAGAACAAACAACAACAACAACGAAAAAAGCAGCGACGGCAGCAGCCGTAGAAGAGCCAAACAGAAAGCAAAAAGCAAAAGCAAACTTTACTTCGATGATGATGATATGCAAAAAAGGCCAAGTCGGGAGCAAAGAGCACAAGCCATAAGAAACGGGCAACAACACATGTGCAAACACACACACGCTTGATATTTAATTCCTTCTCCAAAATGTAGAAGAAGAGGTGGAAAAAAAATATAAAAGCGTTGCTACGTCAGCAGCAACAGCAGCAGCAGCCAAGGCAACACTTGACCCAAAAAAAAGAAGAAGAAGAAGAAGCAGAAAATACAGCAAAAGTGCTTTGCCCAAAATATTTAGCAGCAGATAAAGTCAACATGGCAAGGCCTAAACTTCCTGGCTCAGAGGAATATCACAAGTCCTGATTGATCACGTAAATGCCAAATCAGCGATAGTCGATAAATATTAACTAGCGTTACGGGAATGAAATGCAAATGTTTATAAGTTTTTTATAATTGTTAATATTTTGTGAAAAAAAAATAATATTAATAAAACAAAATAAAACATATAAATAAAATTTAAAAAATATAAATAAAATATACAAATTTTAATCAAGCTTTGGTAACACTAAATCAAAATGCAAATTTATTAATCGCTTTGTATAATAGATATAAAGATTATCAAATTAATCGAATATCAAGATAACCAAAAAACATATTTGTGAATTTCACTTGTAAAACAATATATTTGAAAAAAAAATTTACGTTGCAGTTTGAAAATGAGAGTAGAAAATAAAAAATATATATTAAATTTAATCCATATTCTCAATTCATTTTGAATTAAAAAATTATTTAGATTTAAGTATGTAGCTTTTTTTTAACTAAAAATTATTCGAAAATATTGTTAGAATTTAATAATTTTTTTTTTTTAAATAAGTAATTTAAAATATTAAATTGTAAATAAAAACAAAAATAAAGCATAAAAGTAGCAAAAGAAAATAGGCATATAAATTAAAGAAAAAACAAGTAAGAACGTTGCAGTTAGGCGCCACTAACTGCGATATACTTTGTTCCCATAGGTGCATCTTATTTATTTAATAAACATTTAATTAACGAAATATTTCGGCAATTAGAAAACGTACATGGCAAGCAACAAACGTTTTTCCAACACATACATACAGATTTACACATGTACACACTATACGAGTATACACAATTTTCTAAGTATACATACAAAAGTTTGCATGCCAGAATATTCTAAGAATTGTGACTGAATTGGGAATTTTTCGATCGTTACTTTAGTTTTGTCACAAGGCGCTCTAGCAATGCATTGCAATGTCTTATTTGGTTTTAGTTAACAAAGCGCAGGTCAGGGCAGTGGCGCTGGTGGTAAGCATTATGCAAGCTATACTTAGGTGCGTGGGTTCGAATCCCGCAGAAAACTTTTTTCAAAAATTATTTATTTTTTATTTTTTTATATTTGTATATTTATTATAAAATGCTTGCTGCCAATTGATGATAATTTATAAACATACGCATATGAATTTTGCATTTAAGCAAAAACTAAAACAATTTTTCCGATTTGCCACGCTGTGTGGCAAGCAGTTTTTCTATGCATGCATATATGTATGTATTTATGTGTACACAGATGTTTGTAAGTGTATACACATCCAAAAGTGTATACATATTGCAAGAATTGCGATTGTATTGTTTTGTTTCGTCACAAGCTGCTGATCAGCTGGTCAGCTGATCAGCTGTGAATTGATTTAGGTTTAGCTAACGATTACATGTTGTTTTCAAAAGACCTAGGTTCGAATCCCGCTGGAAACTTTTTATTTATTAATCAAAAACTTATCAATTTTATTTTTTAAAATTTATTAATATTATTATATTTATGTTAAAATGCTTTTTGCCATCTTAGCAATTGCTACTAAGCTATTATATGCATGAATTATGCAGTTGGCCACAACAAACTTCTTTGCCGATTTGCCACGCCCCCAGTGGGCGTAGACGCATAATTTTTTGCCAGTTCTTAGAAAAGGCCGAGGCTAACATGACTGCAAAAGTTGGTTGCTTACATTCCAAAAATGCGAAAATTACAGGGTATTTTTCGATATGCCACGCCCCCAAAGAGGCTGAAAAATTATTTTTGGGGCATCGATAGAGGAGAACATTAGTAACTCAACCATCCAGTTTTCAAGCTTCTAGCTCTAAAACTGTAGGAGATATAAACTTTTGTGGTTTGCCACGCCCCCTGTGGGCGTAGATATATCTACCATAGCTTATTAGTCTTGGGTTGTCAACCCGAGTATACATGCAAAATTTCAAGTCTCTAGTGTCAATAGTGTTCAAAATATAGAACAATTTGAAAAATCACTATATATTCAGGTCCGATTTGCCACGCCCCCAATGGGCGTAGACATATAATTTTTTAATCAATCTTCTTAGAATCATAACATTAACTCACATGCAAAATTTCAGCGTTCTAGCTTTAACGGTGTAGAAGATACGTATTTCCCGATTTGCCACGCCCCCAATGGGCGTAGATATATCCGCCATAGCTTTTTGAACTTGGGTTGTCACCCCGAGTATACATTTCAAATTGCAACTCTCTAGCTCATCATCTAGTATGATAACATAACTATGGGCGGAAGAGTTTTCCGATTTGCCACGCCCCTAGTGGGCGGATCGGGAAAATTTTTACACTTTATAATTCGGGAGCATATATGAGTATATGTTTAAAATTTGAAGTCTCTAGCTCTAATAGCGCCGAAAAATATTGCGTTCATACGGACAGACGGACAGACGGACAGACGGACGGACGGACAGACGGACAGACGGACAGACGGACGGACAGCAAGACGGACATTGCACAAAACCAATATACTTTTTCCCCTTCGGGAACAAAGTATAATAAACAATAAAAAAAAACTAATAAAAAATTGTTTAATTAAAATTAAAATGAAGAGTAATATAAAAAATATATAAATTAAAATAAAGTACATAACAATAAATATATATTTTAAAAATATATCATTAAAAAAAAATAATAAAAATGTAAAAATAAGATTAAATAGTAAAATAAAAAATATATAAATTAAAATAAAGTACATATTAATAAATATATATTTAAAATTCAATATTTTTCCAATATTTAAATATTTAAAATTATATACTTAAATATGTATTTAAATTTTTAAAATTAATTATTTAAATAATTTTTTAATATTAAAATATGTATTAAATATTTAGATAAAATATTGATAAAATAAATATTTATTAAAAAATTATTTATTAAATATTTATTAAATAAATACATTTTGAAGTATTTATTAAATAAATATTTTTTAAATATTGAATACTTAACTAATAACTTTTAATTAAAAAAAAAAAAAAAAAAAAAAAAACTATGCAAAAAAGAAATTAAAATATATTTCCTTACCAAATTTGATATAATATAAATACAAGATGAAAATCTATATAATTAAATATTTTAGTATACAAACAATTCAACAATAATTCAAAATTTTAAAAATAATATTAATTAAAAAATATATATATTAGAATTTATTGTTTATTTACCGAACAAATTGCATCATTACAATTGTAAGTAAAAATATATGACAAAATATTTTATTATAATACATATTTAACAAATAAATTGCATAAATAGAAATGTAAAAATAAATATAAAAAAAATTATAAATAAAAATGAAAAATATACAAAATATATAATATTTGATGTTATTCCGGATTGGATGCAGCACATTGCTTTGGTAACACTGTGCCGGTTTCTACGTTTATGCAAAAGACTTTTGCATCGACTTAAATGTTCATTAAGCCAGGCGATGTATGTGAAAGCTGCTATCGCATAACTGATACTATGTGACTTGGCAGCTTTGCAGCTGAAGGGCTCGCTGCAATTTGTTGTTTTTGTTGTTTTTGTTGTTCCTGCTGCTGCTGCTGCTGTTGTTGTTGCTAAGCGCCTGCAGTTTTTTTTGCTTAATGCGAATCGAGCAGGAGGAGGGCAAGCAGTTATTGGCAGCTTCAATGTGTCAGCAGCAGCAGGTGGCATGCCCACGTTCGTTCCATGATGATGAAAGTGCGTCAAATGGTTTTTTGATTTGCTGTTTGCGTAACAAAAGTCAAGTTCTAGCACTCGCTCTCACTCCCCACATCTCTCTTCCTTGCTCTCTCTCTCTCTCTCACATACATTTTTGCCTAATTGTGTATGCGTGTGCAGTGCCTCAAGCCTTGCGTAAATTTAACAAGTTGCCACTTCAAGCAAACCCTGTGCCAAGACAAAGCCAGCAACAACAACAAAAACTACGCCCAAAACTGGCAAAAGGCAAGACTCACTCTTGCACTCACCTCCCCGCACCCTCTCTCTCCAACTCTCCCACTCTCCCACTTTGCCAGGATTAATTTGATTTAGATGTTGAACTGTGTTGCCTGTATTGTGGACTTCACACTTGTCATACACTTACGCAGCTGCTTAGAGCCCAAAGCGTTGCCAGTTGCCGGTTGCCATCGAGATTTACGACCTTAGCCCAGGTCTGTGCCAGCAAAAAAACAGTTTTAAGTAAAACACTTAGGTATATTATATCAGCTAAAATATGTTCATATATTAACATGCTTTACTAATGCACAGCTTAAAGTATTTATATTTTATAATAAGTTTCAAAAGTTATTGCAATTGACTAAGGCTAGTTGAATCAAGCACGATTTCTAGTTAGGCCTGGCTCATATTATGTAATGAACAATCAAATATATAGATATATAGCTAAACAAATGACTTTAGCTGGAGCTCTCTCATATTAGAAACTAAATTGAAAATACTTTAATATAATTTAAGACTCGACTTTATACATCATATTTCTCGCATATATATAAAACTCATCTTGGAGCAGCGCATTTGCTAGTCGTCTTGGTAGAAGTTTGCCTTTTTCCCTTTGTCAGCTGGATTTGCTGTATAGCTGTTGCTGGTTCATTTTTCTTACTTTTTCGGGCAGAGTTTTGTGGGGTGGGCGGCAAACAAAGTTGCCACGTTGCCGTTGACAGCTCAAAAAACACTTAAAACGCTGATTTACGTCACGTCTTAGACAGGCAGCGCCCAATGCTCGATGCTTGATGCCACGCCCCCTACCCCCCCCATTGCTAGTCGGCCCAATGCCCATTGGCATTGGCATTGCCATCAACCCGTTGATCATTACGACGCACAAATTTGGCGCATTGGCAAATTGACTTTGCCGACTGCAGGCGGCGGCCTGAATGCCAGCATGACGTGGCAACAAAATTGTGAAGGTGCCAAAATGCTGCAGGGGTGGATGAGGTGGAGTAGGGGGACGGAGAGAGAGAGAGAGAGAGTTGGCAGGAGGTTGCCATAATACCCCCATCCACCAATTAGCGGCGCTGCTAAGAATCCTGCTCAAGCCTTTTCGCATAGACTTTGGCCATTCGCTTTCCACATTTTCACTTTATTTTTTATTTTTTTTGCCTTTCCCTCTTTTTTTCACGTTCGGCTCTCTTCAGTTTTATTTCTTTTCGATTTTCGCTTCTCACTTTGACAGCTGCAAATTAATTAGATTTCATTATTTTGTGCTGCTGATTGCGCCTAATTAACTGTACTTGAAATTTCAATCATTCATCAAGGCCGAACATGTTCGTGGGGGGGGGGGGGGGTGGCGCATAAGGCGTGGCATGACTGACCCTTCTGTCACATTCAATTAGACAATGTGCTGCAATTATGTTAGCAGCCGGCATCAATCAATTAAATTCTTATCAATGCATATCCTTTATCAATTGACCGGAAAGGTCAGTCGAGGCGTGAGTTGGTTGTCCGTGCAGGTCAACGCAGGTCAACGCGGGTCAGCTCAGGTCAGCAACAGCTGTGAACTCGGCTAATTTTGTCACAGATTTCATTAAAAGTGCGAATTTTGATTCGATTCGATTTGATTTGATTTGAGTCGAATTATGCTTGTTCGCTTGACCAGATGCCAGACACAGAGACATGGGAAAAGCAACTGAAAATGGATAAAATTTTAATTAAATTATTTGTATAAATATGGTCACTGTTAGACGTGTTAATTACAATACGAATTCAAGGAACAAGGAGCTGAAAGCAGCCGAATATTTATTTATAATAAATGGTTGACATTTTTAATGAGTTTTTAATTATATGAAAATAGATTATATGATAACTAATAATATAATAGACAAATATTACATCAGAATTCCAAATCAGCCATCTGTGAAAGACTCTATCTATCAATCTCTACTCTACTCTATTTCTAAATTGAATTTAACCATGGTCAAACGTCTTTCTAATCCTAATCATACGACTCTGATGGCAATAATTTCGCTTTGCGCATTTGAACATTCTACATCTAGTTGAGCATCGACAACATTATAGTTATCGTTAAGTATCGATAACAGTATACTCAATTATCGATACTTAAACATCATGTTATACCTTGAGGTTGCTCCTTATTAGAAAAACATTGACTTTTTAACATCGATGTCATTATGGAAATAACATGAAACTTTTTGAAATCATACTACTTCAAAATTCCAAATCAACCTTATATAATGAACTCTGTTAATCAATCTCTACTCCACTATATTTTCTACTCTATTTCTTAATATAATTTAAACTTGATTATTCACACGACTCGCATGGCAACGTTTCGCATTCTCTACTGCTACAGCTAATACCATTCTAGCTAAAAATCAATAGCATTATTGTTCTAGTGAAGAATCGATAACATTATTCTTGAGCATCGTTAGTTAACCAGATGCGATAGTCTATCGATCGACATTCAAAGTACATTTCATTATCGAAAGCCCAACATTTTACGATATTCACCGCGTTGCAAGATCCATGCTAAAATATCGATATGAATCAATTCAACAGCGATAACAATCGAGCAACGATGTTCAACAAGCAGCTTCGACTCTAATTCGCCTCTAATCCATATTTTCGTAGGCCATTCAATGATGTTCAAAGTGCGTTACGCACCTTAATCCATCCACAGCCTAAAATCGGTTTTGGCGTCAAATCGTACAATGCCCTCGGCTAAGGATGAGCGTGGAGATGATTGAGGTGCGTTAGATTTGAAGCTGTGAACCCAAGTCAAGTGCTTGGCTTAAGCTGCGGCATTTTGGCACTGTTGGAGTTTAAGATTTAAGAGGAGCTCGACTGTAACTAGTCATCCAAAGGCATTAAACACCTCTACAGTGCATCAATAAAGTCTTCACATAGCAGCATTCTAAGTGTAAATCGCAAATATTTGAATGCCGCTTTGATTAGCTAATTGCATGGATTTCGCTCTGCCTGATTTCGAACTATCTTCCACATTTTCTCTTGTACTTCACAGATTGAAAGTGTGAACAATTTTTTGCAATTTTCTTCTGGAATTTTTGTCGCATTCCGGACATTTTGAAGCCACTTATGCCCACTTGGAAATTCAATTTGTGCAAAGTTTCATTCGAGCTTATTGCGAAATTATGCCGAAACCTGACAATGCACATACATACGTACATACATACATATATTCGAAAATAGGCGTTTAACTCTTTTGGCTGAAGTTCTGGGAAAAGAGCGTAAAGTTTCATGAAGACTTTATTGCGGCCAGAATGCGACTTTCATGATTTTTGCTTAAGATAAGCTATATATATATTTTTATATATATTTATATTTAGTTTCTTTTAATAAAATTAAAAAATTAATATTAAAATTAATTTTTTATGCCTAATTTATTATTATTATTTTTTTTTTTTTATATGTATATTATTATATTTATATATTTTTAACAGACTGCTTAATTTTCTTGTTGTTGACTCTTATCTTTAATTTATTTTATTTAATTTTTCACTTGATTTGTACATTAATGTGAATAAAATTGTGAATTATTATATTATATTTAAAAAAAAATTATTTAATTTTTTATGCTTTATTTTTATAAAATTTATTTTTTTTGTATTATTTATTTTATTTTGTTCCTATAAAAAAATATTTTTTTAACAGAGTGTATTTTTTTATTTTCTTATTGATTTTTGTTTTTAATTTATTTTATTTTATTTATTTTAATCGATGTTAAAATATTAAAAAAAAAAAAAATTGCTTAAAAAAAATAATTTTTTTTTTCCTAATTTATGTTAACTTTTTAATTTTTTCCTATTATTATATTAATATATTTTTAACTGAGTGCGTAATTTTTTTTAATATTTTTTTTTTTTCATTTTCTTATTGATTTATGTTTATAATTTATTTTATTTAATTTTTTACTCGATGTGTATCTATAATATTTTACAAAATCTGAAATCATTTTAGCTTCATTTGCAATTTGTATATCAAATATTGATTGATCACATTTAGCTTTAAGTTTTTATTTAACTAGATCAAATTATACTAAACTCGCTCTATATTCAAATTGAAAGTATAATGCTTAAATATTTAGATACTAGTATGTCTCCTGTTAGAAGTTTTAAAACATTCATCGCAGTTCATTCATTAGCCTTTATTATTTATTAAAATCGAATAGTCGAGCACTCTCGAAGCCAACCAAATTTAGCCTTAACTTCAGCTTGAGCACAATCCATTAAAGTCACTGAACAGAAAAAAAAATTGCATTTAAAGTATTTTAATATATCAAATCAGTTAGATGCGACCATTAAGGCCAAAATATGAGTGAACGAGCCTTGGATCAGCTCTGCACACTCAAATACAAACACACATACATGCATGTGTATAGTTATTTATTTATATATATACATACATATATGCTTTATATGAGCGTACGTATCTTGATTTTAGTAATTAACTTTAAAAGTCATTTATCAATCAATCGGCAAGAATGTGTCAAACTAGAGTCACAGCCAAACAAGAAGGAAAAAAAATGAAAATGAAACTAACAAACCAAATGGCAAAAATTCAATGGACGCCAAAGGGGAGAGGGAAAAAGCACACCAAAACAACAATAATAATAACAACAACAATAAGAGAGGCACAACAATCCAACACTCCAGTTCGCTCCACTCGAATCGATTCAAGTCGAGTCGAGTCGAATCGAATTGAATCGAGACGACAAGTGTGCCAAAAAGCATTCAGGAGAAGGTCGCACACGCTGCGGAGGCCGCAAAGCTGAAAATTGGCTTCCAATTGGCCTGCGAAGCGGACAAGCGACGACTAAGTAAATCAAACGTCAACTGACCAAAAAAAAAAAAAAGTGAACTGAACAAACAAACAAATACTAACTTACCAACAACGACGGATTAGCCTGCTGTAACACTTGGCCTACTACAGAAATAGAAATTGAGTAATTAGAATTTGATATGGTTAGAGAAATGTGTGTGTGAGTGTTTTATATAGAGTGTAGATCTGTATGTTATATGAATATAGTACTAGGGGTAAAAGGCTTGAAGCTAGATAAATAAAGAACGAGCTAGAGCTAGGCAAGTGTGACAGCGTACAGCGAGCGAAGGTCTTGCTTTGGGCTCAGGTAAACTATAAAGAGTTTTGATTCTCTAAATTATGAAACAAATAATACTAAAAAAAATTATTATATTTATAATACAAATTCAAAAATAGAATATTTAAAATAATTCAATTTTTTATCATTGCACTAGACCTATTAAAAAAAAAAAAAAAATCTCTAATCTTTAGTCAGAATATAGAGCGTTTATCTTTTCTCTTTGCTGAGAGGCACTTGCCAAAAGGCGTGGCATAGTTTAGCGGAACTAAGAGCTGAAGAGTAGCTCGAGGGCAGCTAGGAAGTAAAATCAATAAGCGATATTTCTTCGAATAGATGCATTAAGACTTTCAGTTCGCGTAAGTGTGCTCTAGTCGAGAATAACCGACTAGAAGATACACTGAAGCACAAGCTAAGCTAATCTATGCAATGTTGAAATGAAATTTGAATGATTTATCGAACGAAAATTCATTAAACTATAATGATGTAGGGCAGACAGATGAACGGACGCATGGACAGGTGAAAAGCCGGACAGAGAGATGGTTAGCCGGATAACTGATTAGACGGAAAGACAAAAAGATGGACGGAATGACGGGCAGAGGGACGAACAGACGGACGGACGAACAGGCGAAAGGGCGTACGGACGGGACAGCGGACGAATGGATGAGCGGACGGATGGATGAATGAACGGACAGACGGACAGACAGAGAGACGGACGGACGGGCGGATAGGCGGACAGACGGCCGGGCAAATAGGCAGACAAAGATACGGTTGGATGAACAGACACGCGGATGGACTGATACATGGACCTCTGCACGAAAAGGCGGATAAAGACTTCGAATATTTATATACTTTATGGGATATGTCTCTTGTCCTTTATTAAATATATTTTCACGAAACCAATATACCCTAAATGTTCATTTCAAATGAGTAAGCCAATGTGACCCTGAATCAGTATCTAATATATATTTCGACAACAGCGCATCAAAAGCTTAAAGCTACATACTTAAATGATAATAATAATATATGTAATAATATCTTTTAAGTAGCAGAAAATGAATTCTATGAACTTTCCAAGAAGCCAAACTCGGAGATGTTGCTGTTCAAATGAAAATAATAAATGAATTGAAATGAAATAATATTTCAATATGATTTAATATGATATCAAGCCGAGGCCTCTGTCCCCAGGGCTCTAAGTCATAAGTCATAAGTAAAAAATAATAATATTGTGAAGAAATTCTGGTTAAATTTGATCTAGACTTGTTTACTTAAGTAAATAAATAATATATGAAGCTAAAGGTATATATATAATTCTATATCTCTACTCAATCTTCACCCCTTGCTCAAATCTCCGTCAACTATCGATTCGATCTGAACAAAGCTGATCTGAAAAGCGCTATGCTATGCTTTACCCTTCTCAAGTAACCGCTGAACATGAAAATCAAACACGTCACGGCAATTAAAAGCGACGCTGGCCCAGCTCAAATCCACACTCAAATTCGATACAGGGTAAGCAGAGAAACCGAAACACACAAGAAGAGGAAGAAGAAGAAGAAAAGGAAAAGAAGAGGAAGCAGAAGTAAAAGCTAAATAAATAACCGAATAACGAAAACGCTTAAATGCTTTGCCTTGCCAATTGAGCATTCCAAGTAAATTTTGCTGTTATTTTTTTTCGTTCTCTATTTTTTTTTTTTTTTTTTTTTTTATGCCTGGCCTGATAAATGACAAAGGCGCCCATTTATTAACCTTAACTACAATTATGGCTGCTGACCACAGGCAGGCCGTACTGGCAGGAGTTGGCTATGGTAACAGTTACAGCACAGACCGACTCCAACTTCAATTCTGAATCCGACTCCGGCAATGGCTACGGCTGAGGCACTCTGCATGCCAAATGCGAGCATTAACTGCCATTAGTTGTGGCCTATGTGTGTGTGTGTGTGTGGCAGCTGATGATGCGGCATGCGGCATGCGGCTCAAACTTTTCCACTTTGCAACTATTTCAAAAGTAAAACGAAACTTGGCCAGCCTCCTGCAACTGCTGCTCCTCTTACTATTTCAGCATCCTCCTGCTGCTGCTGCTGCTGCTGCTCCTCCTCCTCCTACTCTTGCTGCTGCTGCTGAGCACTGTCAACGCTTTTTTGGTGCCAGCAACTGACGTCGATTTCCAATGCGATTCATGTCTACTGACCCGCTGCTTCCCTACCCACCAGCACCACCGCCTCCTACTCGACTGCCTGCTGCATGATTTATGATTTTGCCAAAAGTATTTCTGTGGCCAGCAGCAGCAGCAGCAGCAGTAGCAGCCTTGAGCCTCGAGCCTCGGCCCGTCCGACATACAAAGTTGTCTGCTCAAATCATTTTAATTGAAAAAAATTACACATGAACGGAGCCAAAAACTGAAAACGAATATAAAAACTCTAGCAAATGGCAGCAAATCAGCAAAAGCCAAAAACCGAATGCCGAATGCGCTCACTGAAGAGCTGAAAAGTTTGCTTGGCAAGGAAATTAGACTAAGAAATTTGTATGTTATGGAAGGAAATAAGAAAGCACTCGTATATAGTCTCCAATCAATTTTAGTTTTGATATTAACAAATATTTAAGCTCGAATGAAACTGATGAACAGGCTTATCTAGACACATTTCTTATATATAGAGCTGACTCTAAAACTGCATAAATATCGATTATAATTCAACTCAATAGAATCTGCAATCGATAGTTTCGCTCATCGATAAGAATTCTATTTATAGAACAGTTCTAAAATGATTTACCACAAAATATCTTTCAATTTAATCATTAAACATTCTTGACAAATCCCATGAGATCAAATCGTACAATCTTGGCTATAGAGTCTACCGGATATAACGACGGTCACTTGAGCTTCGATATAACCGGATTCTATTGTACATTATCAATAAAGTGTAACTAAAACTACTTTCTTAATCGATTAGTTAACTAATGACTATTGTGTCAGCCATTCTAAAATGAGTAGTAGTAGAGAAGAAAATGAATAGGAATTGAGAAGAAGAGATAAGTAAAAAGCTGAAAAGAGCTAATGAAGTATTCATAAAGCTGAAGCGAGAAGAATGATTAGAATAGATCCACTATATATAACAAAATTTAAACAAATAGAGATTGCCATTTATGGTTTCTATATCTATTAATATTAATATATATCGATTAATCATAGTAAACATAATATATGTTAATCACTAAAAAAAAGTAAACTTAAATTCCATTCGAAGCTAAGCACAAAATGCATATAACTTTAATATCGAAAGAGCAAAGAAATATATATATATATATATCCAATGTGCTCACGTGTAGATCTCTTTATGACTGCTGGCTCTCTCCCCTTCTCGCTCTCTCTCACTTTCCCTCCCACTCTCTCCCTCACTCTATCCATTAAAGTGCTGTCAAGCTTATATGCCCTACAGCTGGACTTGGGCTTGGCCCAGTCAGCTCGTGTGCGTGGAGGCTATAGTAAGTACCTCAGCGGCGTGTCTGCTGGCATTGGGCTGTGCCTAGGCCTGGCACGTTCGCTAGCTACCGGAAATGTCCATTCACTTGCATATTAACAAAGTTCCGCACAGGCAGCGAACTGGACTGCTTGCATATACTTGGCAGTACTTAATAAACTCCCGGGACACAACGAGTGAAAATGACGAGCAGACGGACTGACTGAGAGCCATATGTGTGTGTGTGTGTGTGTGTGTGTGTGTAGCTGGGGAATGGCCCAACTAAGTTGCTCGTACATCAGAAATGAAGACGAGAGAGTGACGGGACGGGCAATGCAAGTCACAGTGGCCCTTAGAGTGGCCTTTGCATAGCATACAACTGTGCGACCGCCTGTGGCGTTGCCCTAACCTCGACTCTGGCTGGCTGTGGTTGTGGCTCGACTTAACTGAAACAGGAAAGTATTTCGAAGGCACCGGAAACCGGAAGCAAGCAATAATTCAAATGAATTTCAAATCAAATCATTACAAAACATTTACAAAGTATGCGCAGCAAGCTGCACAAAACCGCACGAATCCCCCAGCAACAGACGGAGCTGGAGACGTTGCGGCAGCCGGTGCCAGGCAGCCGGTGCCGCAGCCTTCACTTGCATGCCAAGGCAATAGCCTTGAGACAGGACCTTGAGACCACAATCGACCCCCAACACAGCAGCAAAGCTTCACCTATCGGGGCCACTTCTAGGCAACTGCAGCAGGTGGCCAAGTGATTAATTTCTATTATTATGACACTGATTAGGGCCACTTACAAACTCATTACAGTCATGAACATACACACACACACAGAGAGAAAGAGAGTGGGAGAACGGCTCCTCGCACATTTATCAAGCCATTGGCCGCCACATGGAGCGGCCGTTTGTCTTGCACTTGACCAGGTCCAAAACCAAAAGCAACTAAATCAACAGGCAAATGCACAGGGCACAGAGCCCGGCGCCACATGCCACGTGCCACGTGCCAAACACGAGTTGTCAAGGCCATTAAAGTGCAACTGCAAATATCGAGCACGCCATTCGCCAAATCGTCTTAGATACGTATTATGTTAAGTGTGCGATTAGAAAAAATGGATGAAGAAAAATATCAAGCTAAGAAATATGCGAAAATAACTAAAGATGATGAATTATCATATTTATATATAGAGAGAAAAAGAGAGACACACAGAGAGAGAGAGAAAGAGAGAGAGAGAGAGAGAGAGAGACTGCTTCAATATTAATTAAATATGAAATAGTGTTAACAACTGTCAGAAGCTAATGTAATGCTCGAAGCATAGATCTCTAGCGTTTAAATGATATACTTTGAATAAAAAAAATAAATAAAAATAATTTAACTTAAATTGAAAAAAATAAATAAATAAAATACAGTAGAAACCGGTTAAAGCGACGCTCAAGGGGCCGTCGTTATATCCGGAAGACACTATGACCATATAAGTTTCCTCTTACGAGTTTGTGTGAGAAGCGAAATTTTCGTCACAATAACCATACGAACGTCATAAGCGAAGTCGTTATAAACGGATTCAACTGTATACATGAATTCATCACACGATGACTGAAAGTCTTGATCTCTTATGCCATTTTAAAATAAATTAGCAATTCTTGTGAGCAAATTTGTAAATTCGTAATTCATAACTAAAATTCTTAAATTCTTAAGATTTTTGTATATAAAACCAAAATATACCAAATCTATGTAAGATATACAGGAAAGCCTTTAGCTAATCATATATCATTCGAGCTCTTAACCTCTGCCTAGCTCAAAGTACTCCTCACAGGTATCGACGGAGGGATGTACAGACAGTCCATCATGCAAATCTAGTTTAGCTTGTTATTCAAATCATATGCATTCCATTACGCCTTCTTCACATCTTCTTCCATTCGCAGCCCTGAATCAATTCAGAGTCATTCAAATCTTCATCAGCTTTTTAATAATAAAAAATCTCATTCTTCATAGACAGCTTTCATTAGCGAATTTCATTGAATGTATAAATAATTTCATAAATAAAATAAAAATTTAATTAAACTTGCAAAAAAAAAAAGGTTTTTCTAAAAAAAAAAAAAAAATTGTGTTGCTTAGTGTAGGTTGCGGTGTCAGGGCTAAGCCAAGCCTAGCTGAACACTTTTCAGCCGCGATTCGGACGCACGATGACCACTTTAGGCCGCTTCTTGCCATTTTTGCCCTTGTTGCCCCTGCGACGACGTCTGACGTTGCCCCTCTTGTTGACGCGACGACGACGCTGCTGAACACGACGACGATTGCCACCAACGCGTGTGCGCTGCGCCAAAGCCTGGCCAATCACCTGGGGCAGCAAATTGTTGACGGGCGACGAGCCAGCGCCAGCGCCAGCGCCGATGCCGGTGCCGGTATCGGGCGCGGCATTGTTATTGCCCAGACTCACATAGATGGCGCCATTGGCAGCGGCTCCGTTAGCTGATGCGCCCGTGTCGATGGCGGTGTCAAGGCCTGTATCCAGACCCGTACCCAGACCAGTGTCCAGACCCGTATCCAGATCGATGTCGAGTAACAGGTCATCGCCGTTATCGGCGCCGGTGCTGATGGGACGCAGCTGTTCGAGCATGTCCTGTTTGTTGGTGATGTACTCGTTGAGGGCAGCATTGAGGCCACCATTGCCATTCCCATTGGTATTCAGCCCAGAGGCCAGAAAGCGCAGCTGCCCATTCTGATTGCCATCCTTGACATAGAGTCCGGCCAGTCGCGCCTGTTCCATATCGCCAGCCATAGCTGCGCCCTTCGACAGCGCCAGCGCCTGCCCGACCAAAGCCGCCAGCAGAGCCCAAATGTGAACGCCTCGTGTCATGATGCCGCCGTTAACGTTAACGTTGACTGTTGACCAGGCCCGGCAGCACGTTGGCTTTTATAGCGATCGCATTCGCTCGAAGCCGCTCATGCGCATGATATGCAAAATGCCATATCGATTGGGTATATTCAACAAAAGTTGACGCTTTCTTCTTCGCATCGATTCTACTATGTGCCCAGCATCAATTGCGAATATGCACATATCATTGTCGTACATTTTCGCTGCCCATTAGAAAGCCGCAGCCGCAGCTGAAGCAGAAGCAGAAGCAGAAGCAGAAGCAGAAGCCCTGCAGCCAAATTTCATCGCTGGGCCGTTGCTTTCTAAGCGTGTCAAGTGCTCATTGTTTACCCAGCACCAGAGCTAACTCGCCGCGGATCGGTTCGATTCAGTTCAAGTGTTATTCACAAAATGAAAATGAAAATTGAATAAGAGTCTTACGGCCTCCAGGGCGCAAACACAGAATGAGGTAACAAACACGCTACCAAACTTCTTTGCCAGCTAGCGCAACTCTCATCAATTATGGCCAATGAATGGAGTGTGTGTAGAAAGAACCAATGCAATGCCGACTAATGAGTGTGTAGACGAACGGAATGTTAAGTCATGTGAGTATAGAACAATTGACTACATGTGATAGATCTATCTGTAGAGTAGAGACGAGCGAAGCTACTCAACTGCTGTTGAATCATGCAGCTGTAAGAGGGACATAGAGGAATGAATATATGTGTGTCTACATTCAATTTGCTGCATATAGCTCTAGTGGAGCTATACATAGAACTTACTTTCACTTAAACATATAAAGAGACTATTTGCCATGCCTCTAATAGGTTTTATATATATTTAACTAGTATACATATAGACATATATTATATATTATTATTATTATCCATCAGACTCTCGTATTCCTTGCGTGGAAGGGCTTCCACCTCTCGTCTTTAATACACCTTATAAATAAAAGTCTGAAATGCTTTAATCGGGAGTAATCCAATTCGTGCCTTGACGATTGGCATTTCGCAAATGTCAGAAGCGAATTGACATTTGGCAAAGGTTATAGAGAAGCTTCAACTACACCTGGTAGCTTCACGGGTAGCTACACCGGTAGCTTCACTGGTGGCTTCTCATCAGTGCTTCACCGGTAGCCTCTCTGATAGATTCACTGGTACCTTCACTGGTAGCTTCACTTGTAGCTTCACTGGTAGCCTCTCTGATAGATTCACTGGTAGCTTCACTGGTATCTTCACTTCTAGCTTCACTGGTAGCTTCACTTGTAGCTTCACTGGTGGCTTCACTGGTAGCTTCACTGGAAGCTTCACTTGTAGCTTCACTGGTGGCTTCACTGGTAGCTTCACTGGTAGCTGTACTTGTAGCTCCACTGGTATCTTCACTGGTAGCTTCACTTGTAGCTTCACTGGTAGCTTCAGTGGTAGCTTCACTTGTAGCTTCACTAGTAGCTTCATTTGTAGCCTCTCTGATAGATTCACTTGTAGCTTCACTGGTAGCTTCACTGGTAGCTTCACTGGTAGCTTCACTGGTAGCTTCACTAGTAGCCTCACCAGTAGCTTCACCAGTAGCCTCACTTGTAGCTTCATTTGTAGCCTCTCTGATAGATTCACTTGTAGCTTCACTGGTAGCTTCACTGGTAGCTTCACTGGTAGCTTCACTGGTAGCTTCACTAGTAGCCTCACCAGTAGCTTCACCAGTAGCCTCACTTGTAGCTTCACTTGTAGCTTCACTTGTAGCTTCACTGGTAGCTTCACTTGTAGCTTCACTGGTAGCTTCACTTGTAGCTTCACTGGTAGCTTCACTTGTAGCTTCACTGGTAGCTTCACTGGTAGCTTCACTGGTAGCTTCACTGGTAGCTTCACTGGTAGCTTCACTGGTAGCTTCACTGGTGGCTTCACTGGTAGCTTCACTGGTGGCTTCTCATCATCTCTTCACCGGTAGCCCCTCTGATAGATTCACTGGTAGCTTCACCTGTAGCTTCATTTGTAGCTTCACTGGTAACTCCATCGGCCCCATACAATGGCATACCCCCTGAACAAACTTCAAATGCCCTAGCGTGTAGCCAATAAGGTTCAGATGTCAGGTAATGTCGCTAGCTGAAATTACTTTTTGAAACGGTCGCTGGCATGTGTGTGTGTGAGCTGCATTTCTGGCCCGAGGGAAGTTTTTGGCTTAATATTCGCCAAGTAGCGCGTAACGCGCATCTAATTGAATTGGCTGCAATTTTCGACAGCCTGTGGACCACTGTGCGGCAGCCTGGGCGGCATGGCCCAAGTTTTTGGCGAAAACGACATTTTGCTGACGGCCTGGCGGGGCTGTTGAAATAAATTTCACTTGCGCCAACGCATTGCACAACCACACACACACACTCGCACACACACGCACAGCCCTCACTATACACATGCGGTGCGTCGTTTACTTGGCAATGCAATTACGGCCGCTAACCGCGCGTGAAAATAGCAGCACAGCAGTTACAACAACAGCAACAACAATTGTTGGTGAGCGGCTTAAAGCGAAGCAATGACAATTAACGAGGCAAGCGAAGACGTTGCACGTCGCAGCGGCATATCAATGACAGCGGCAGCAGCAACGTTAAGGAAATGCGGAAGGACGTCCAGCTGGCAGCAAAGTAGCAGCAGCAACAACAACAACATGCCAACAGCCGCAGCAACAACGGCAATAGCTGCTGCTGATAGCAGCAGTGGTAAAAGTAACACCAAAAAAAAAAAAAAAAAAAAAAAAAAAAAAAAAACAGCAGCAACAGCAGCAGCAGCAACAGCAACAGCCGCGTCAACAGCAACAACAACTGCAATAGCTGCCACTGATAGGAGCAACAGCGGCAGCAGTGGTAAAAGTAACAGCAACAGCAACAACAACAGCAACAGCAACAGCAGCAACAGCGGCAGCCGCAACAGCAACAGCAAGAGCAGCAGCAGCAATATCTCCTAGCAATGGCAGAAGCAACTCGGGCAACAACAACAGCAACAGTCACAACAACAGCAGCAACATCAGCGGCAGCAGCAACAACCGCCACAACAACAACAATAGCAATTGCTGCTAGCAATCGCTGAGGCAGCAGCAGCAACATCAACAACAATGACAAAAGCAACAGCAACAGCAACAGCAGCAGCAGCAGCAGCAACAGCAACGGCTGCAAAGCAAAAACAGCCTTACGCATATTCACAAGCCCCATTTGCCACGTATGTGTGTGTGAGGTGGGGGGCAGCTCCTTTAACCCTTTTCCGCTGTGCACTCTTCTCGAAATGCAATGCAAAACGTTAAGCGAAAACCGCACGCACTTCATTTCCACGTGCAATGGCAATAGAATGGCAGTCAAAGTTTTTGCCACAGCTACCTCAGCAACTAACATGTGCAGTACAGTGCACCCCTTTGACTCTACCCCTGACCCTTGAACCTCCTGCTGCTTCTCCTGCCCGCCTCCTGTAGCGACGACAAAACAAAAAGCAGTTTGCCCAAAATGGGGAAAATTGCAAGGAATTTTAAGTGAAATTCCATGACATTTTAATGGGGTTACGATTGGGCACACACACATTCGCACACACACACATTGGCACACACTCAACTGCAGACACCAAATGTTTGTGCCACATGACAGCGTCTGATCCTCTTCAGCTAGCCTAGGTAGCAGCCACAACTGCAATTTCTAGCGCCCATAAAAAGTGAAAATAATGGAAACTCCAATTGAAATCAAATCAATCGAACCAGCTGGAAGTTATGTCCTCTAATGGCAAAGAAATTGTGGGATGAGCAGCTTGGAAAAATGTTTAAATATGAAATATTTAATTGTTTCACAATTGTTTTACGAACTAATTGTTTGTGGTATAAGCCATATTGAGGCGAGTTCTAATATCACATTCCATAGTCTACACTTTAGACTATATCAAAATATCCAACATATACTTACATAGATGTCAAATGATGAGCTCGGAATAATATTTAATTATTATTGTAGATAGATGTTGTCGATGTCTAGGGAAGACCTTTGCACCCTTTGTAATTATTTATGAAAATTTTCAGAAATTATATATACATATATTTACTTGAAGCTGTGGCAAATGACAAATGTCAAAATCTCATCTCATGCATCAACATTGACAAAGGAAATCTTTTCTATCCATGCCAAAAAGTTATACCACGCTGAACGAGCTTGAATAAGTATGTAATGGATATTGTTTGATTGATTCTATAGGGTTGACCGATGCTGAATATGAATATATATCAATATATCAAAGTCTTATCAAAGTCTTTTTCTGGACTTGGGTTTTAAGGTCCAGGAAAGTCCTTAGGTCACTTCATATCTGTCCCAAGGAATAACTAAGAATCAAGCATAGATTAAATAAGAGCTCTGATATTTTTATATATATATATATATATTTTTTATTATTTATTTTAAGCCAACTTAGGATTAAGCACTGGCTAATGTTATTTCAAAAATTTCCTGCGACAATAAACGAGCTAGGAAAACTTTTAAAATATGAAATATTCAATGAAAGCGTTGTACAATATCCAGAGAAATCCTTTTAGTCTCTACTCCATCCACTCTCTTTCCCAGAAAATATGAATTAGTCAAGCTTATATTTATTGAAAGTTCTGCCACAAAGTCTCTGCCATATCAGAAATTTCTGAAATCTGGTCACATTTGAAACACGCACTGTCAACACAAGGGCAACGGAGGTGTTTACAGTTTTGGGTATTGTTGGCATGTCTAAAAATAGTCACGGAAATGTAACGAATCTATGCTTAGAGATCAATAATCACTCCCAGCAGTGCTGACACGCCCCCCCACCCTCAGGTGAGCCCCTCAGCATTGAGCCAAAGCCATCAAGAAGAAGGTGGCCTTATGTCTCCGGAATGACAAACAGACGCAGCAAATAAATAACACGAATGAGGTCGTCGGCTGGGGAACTGGGCCGGGGCTGGGGCTGGGGCCGGGGAGGATCTTAGCTTACCACTTAAGTCGCCAGCCCAGCGAGGCGGGACAAATTAACACACGGCCAGGGGGAGGAAGCAGGAAGCAAGCCGACCCCCCTCAATAAGAAAGAAAAGACATCTCATTTGAGATCACAGCTATTTTCGGATCAGACACAGACACATTTCTTATTTCTTTCTTTCTTTTTTGTGTGGAGCAAAGGGGGGGCGTCAGTTCAGCGACCATTTGTAGGCAACCCCCGCCAGCAGCGTGGAGCGATCAGTGAGCAGCTTGCCATGTCGCACCTTTATTAATTGCAGTCGAGGATGAGCCAGACGCGCCCAGACGAACGTTTGACATGTTTAATGCGAAAAGCGACAAAGTTGTAGTTGTAAGTAGAGCGAGTATCTGACGGGCATGGCGGGACTAGAGGGACTAGCGGGTCTGGCATTTTTGGGGAGGGCCGCGATCTATTTTTGGGCTACAGCGCTACTGTGCGTCGTTGACATAGGCTGAGGCTGGAAATTTTGTTTGTCAACTGCATCTATTTCGGGTGCCCTAGCAACAGATCTGAATGCCAGCAGAAATCAAACGGCGGCAGACAGCTGATGCCACACAGGGCACAAGTCCACAAGTCCAAAGTCCCCAGGCAGCGTCTGTACGCGAATGCGAATGCAAATCCCCACATATATACATAGATATATATATATATATATATAAATAAATATATGCATATACATGCGTTTGTCTTTAATACATACATACATACATGGCATGTCCATGTCTGCGCCTTTGTCTGGGATATTGTACCCTGCCGGCAGCCGGGTCAAAATGAAACATTCCACTGCCACGGCGCGTCGTGGCTGCATTAGCAACATCTTGACAGCAACAGCGAAGCTAAAGCTGCAGCTATTTGCTGTAGTCTCTGCTCTAGAGAACTGTTTATAAACGGATGTGGAAACTATGCCAATGCATGCAGAAGACACATGCCAAACGACCAAATATATATCGATAGACGGCCGTATATGACCTGAAAAGTTGCCTTAACTTTTTGTTAATTATTCAAATTTCGAACAACAAAAATGGGTTGAGCAATTTTATTGAAAGAAATTATCAAGAATTAAAAAACAAAATTTTAATTATTGACAAAATGTTAAATTAAAAAATAATTTTAAAAATAATAATAATAATAATCATAAAAATAATAATGAAATGATTCCAAATCACAAAAATATACAAATAATAAAATTTAAAAAAAAAAAATAAAAATAATAATAATAAAAATTATTTTTAATTATACAAAAAAAAATATTTGCTGATTACTTTAACTTGGAAAACGTGAATCTTATTAATAATATCTTCGATATTTGATGACTGTATATTATTATATAAAATATTTTAATTTAAAAATAACTCTTAACTTAACTTAAAAAAAATTACCATTACAAATATATTTTGGATTTTTTTTTTTTTTTTAACTTTCGAATAAAAATGTTTATATTAAATATATATATTTTTTTAATTTTTTTTTCAGCATAAGCTTTTCAAGCTCTACTGAGGCTATATAAGTAAGCCTGAAATAAAAAAAAATAAAAAAATTTAAAAATAATTTATTAATTTAAAAAATAAAATATTTGTATTCTTATTCTTTTAGATTACTTTTCGAAAAAAAAAATTTTATATTCATTTATTATATATTTATTTATTAAAAAAAAATTTTTTTTTCAGCATACAATTTTTATTATTATTATTATTATTATTATTATTATTATTATTATTATTATTAATATTATTATTATTATTATTATTATTTTCATATATCTACCTATCTAACTATGTAAATAAATCAGTTTAGAACAATCTATCTATACGCATTGCTGTCAGATCGGCAGAGCGATCTTTTGACACTATTTAAAGACAATTTCGAAAACATTTCATAGAAATCTCTAATTAATTTTGTAATTTAAGATAAATGTACTCGAGATAACATTGTTTTTTTCCTAATAATTCCCTACATTCCTTGAGCAATTATCTGCCACGATTATCAATCGTTATGATTTCAATTGACACCTGATTATGCAGTTGAGCTGCGAGCTGAATGCATATGATTCATGACGATGTCATCAAGTTGGAGTTGTGGCATCTGTCTGCTGCAGCGACCACTTGTGCTGCAATTGCAATGACTTATGCTTTATTTGGTTGGACTCGCCCACCTTGAAGAGCCGCTACGGCCATAATTTAGCGCTCGCTGCTGGGCGAGACCCAAACATCCAAAACATGAAAATCAAATTTCCAGCCTAAAAACACCAACAAAAAAAAAAAAAAAAACTCTTCAACTTGAAGCACAACACTTTTTGGCAATTAGTGCGCCGCATTCTTGCATCCTTCGTTCAGTGAGTAGGGACTAAAGACCAGAGACCAGAGACCGGAGACCAGAGACCAGAGACCAGCGTCTCGTGTTCTGTAGCATTTGCCGCTGATGGATGCGGATGCACTTGAGGGCGTGGACGACTCTGGGCCGTGGGTCCAGCGTCCACTTAAGCGCATTTTAATTTAATGGGCGCCAAAAAATGAAGGCCACTCGCATGTGGTCATCAAATGCGAGTTTTATGTAAATGTCCTGCACTCAAGTGCCGGCCCATGCACTTATCCTTTAAGATACTCGTCAAGTGCCTCTGCGTTTTGGCTGAGCACAAAAACCAAATGATTGAAGGACGCTCTCGCACTTGACTTTTCGTCGTATTCGTTGTTGTTGTTTTTTTTTGTTTATTCCATGGTTTCGTTCTTACTTAACTTCATTCTCGTTTTTTTTGTAATGTCTCATATTACAGAGGCGGCCAGGAAACGCACAAAAGGATAATGAGAGGCGCAGGCTGTCGTTCGTTACTTACATGTCAAGCAGCGACAGCGAGCGAAAAAGAGATCTCCCTAAGATTTGTTTTGTTTCATAGCTAAAATCGGGGCATCGATTTCATCTTTGAATACCCTGCAGTCAAATGGAATGCATAAGTGGGGTATGTGTGCATTATAAAGCCAGTTTGAGTAGTTGATCTGTATACAAATTTGGGAATATGTCATTCTTTCTCTATACTCTTCTCGATAATTACCCTAAAGTCAGTAAATATCGTTCACTAATACAATCTGTGTGGTAAAATCAATGTTGTATTAAAGGCTTCGATAGCTTTAGTTGCTTTTTCAAAAAAATTAACTGACAACTTAAGAGAAATTTAGAAATGTAGTTCGACTAACCTAAAAACTTTTGTAAAAATGTATTAAAAATTATTAAATATTATAAAAAATAATTATATTATATCTTTAATATAACAACTTGATAACATACCGATATTTTATTTTAAATAAAATAGAAAAATTCGATAACATACCGATAAATATTAATAAACAGACAGCTGCAGTAGTTAGACTGATTAAAATTTGCTTGAAGAACCTGAGAGTCCATTTATTTTAATGATATACATTTTTATCGATAAATAAACGATAAATATCAAATTGCAGCACATTCGTATGCTGGTTGACAATCAGCTGAAAGGAAGTTAAAGTTACGAAAACAAAATTATAGTATTATCAATATAAATATGATCGATATAGATTATTTGATCGATATCGATAAACATATCGATCAATTATATAATGTATAAAAATGTCGATATATTGCCTATTATAATATCAACACAAAAGTTTCAGAAAATGAGAGCTAAGAAAAATATATCTCAGCTTTTAGTTTGCAAATTATCGATAATTAGTCAAAAAATATCACTTTAAAGCAATTGCAAATGCTTAAACAGATCTTCTAAAAAAAAACCCAGAGCGAAGAAGACTAATATACGACTACAAGTATACAAATGATCTATTGACAAACAATTTTTCTGCCCAATTAATTGACAAGAACAAACAGGATAACTAGCTAGTCGAGCACACTTGACGTGACTTCATACCGACGAAATTTTCTATATATTTATGTTCCATCTTCAGTTTTTTGTTGCCGTAATTTGAGTCGCAACTTTGTGCACGTTGTGCTCTTGTTAGCATCGCTTGGCCTCATTTCGACTTTTTTGCCCTCGAGCCTCGGATTTCCTTTGAATTGGCGCCGGTCGCTCGTTCGCCCAGTCAGCGATTATTGTTTATTTGTTTGTTTTGTCAACATTTGGTCGTCATAAGCGAGAGTCAGCTCTGCTGCGTGTTTTCGTCAATTTTATTTCATTTGGTCTTTTCCTTTCCTTTCCTTTTCTTTTTTTTTTTTTTTTTTTTTTTTTTTTTGAAGCTGTCTACAGTTACACAGCGATTTTCCAATGAAAGTTTCCGTTTCAGTTTTTATATGGAAAGTGTTCGAAGCGAGCGCCTTACTCGCCCGATAGGAAATGCAACTCAATCAAACACGCTTAAGATGCCCAAGTTGACAACTTGTGTGGCTTTTCTCACACGCATTTTTCACGCTAAACCTGGCTCGCCGTCGCAAGTCCGAGCTGGAAAACCGAAGACTCCAACGGATCGGAGGCACGTTGTGTGTGGTTCGCTTTATTGGCTTAGCGCACCCGCTGGGCGGCCCTTCATTTGTCATGGGCCGCATCCGTTGCGCTCTAGCTGCCGCTGCCGCTGTCGTTGTTGTTGTTGTTGTTGTTGCGTAATGAATTTGTTTTACCCAAATTGAGGCAAAAACTACCGTGTCTCAGTTTTCATTTCATTTCATTTCGTTTCGTATCGTTTCATTTTTTAGTTGATTTTTTTTTTTGCTTTTGATGGCGACGCTGCATGTGGCAGAGGTCGTCATTGAATTTTTCCTCTGATTTTCATTAATGTGTGCCGTGGCAACTGAAGAGGCCGCGTAATTGATTTGTGTCCCAGGCCTTCCACATAAAACAAATTGCCTTTACCGCATATACTCAAATAACTAAAGAATTGTGCTGAGTTGTGCTGGAGATGAGTGGAGGCATGTGTCGACTACGACTTGGCTTAGTCGAATATAGAGTAAGGCACTAAAAATAATTATACAGATGTGTAGAGTTGTAGAGAGTGTTGGAGAGTAGGTGAGAGTAGGTGAGAGTAGGTGAGAGTAGGTGAGAGTAGGTGAGAGTAGGTGAGAGGAGGTGAGAGTAATGCAAAGTAATACACGGTAAAGTTGTGTAGAACACTGTAGAGAGTAGAGTAGTGGAGAATAGAATATCAAAGATTAGAGTAGTTGAGAGTAGAGTTGTGTAGAGTAGCGTTGAATACTATAGGGTAGCATTAAATGAATAAGTATTGGAGAGCAGAGAGTGGCGTAATGGAGAGTATTGTAGAGTAGTAGAGACTAGAGTTGTGTAGAGTAGTAAAGAGAAGTATTGAGCATTATAGGGTAGTATTGAGTGGAATAGTGGAGAGTAGAGTAGTGGAGAGCAGAGACTAGCCTAATGGAGAGTATTATGGAGTAGTAGAGTAGCGAAGTGAAGAGGATTACAGAGTAGTAGATAGTAGCGTAGTGTAGTGTATTGGAGAGTAGTAGAGATTATTGCAGAGTAGTAGAGAGTAGCGTAGTGGAGAATAATGCAAAGAAGTAGAGAATGTCGTAGTGGAGAGTATTGTAGAGTAGTAGAGAGTAACGTAGTGGAGAGTATTGTAGAGTAGTAGAGAGTAGCGTAGTGGAGAGTAATGTAAAGTAATAGACCGTAGCGTTGTGGAGAGTAATGTAAAGTAATAGACCGTAGCGTTGTGGAGAGTAATGTAAAGTAATAGACCGTAGCGTTGTGGAGAGTATTGTAGAGTAGTAGAGAGTAGCGTAGTGGAGAGTATTGTAGAGTAGTAGAGAGTGGCGTGTAGAGTACTGTAGAGTAGTACTACTGTGACTACACCAATGTTTAAGAACTCTGAGCTGCTTTAAGGCTGAGTGGAGACTAATAGAGCGTAATGTAGAGTTTAATAAGAAACACTCAAAAGGCTGACAAATCGAAGAAGGGAAAATAACAAAAAAAAAAATAATAATAAATGTAAATAATTTTAGGTGACTTGTATTTTTTAGAAATATCTCAGCTTCGACTCAAATTAGTTTTATGCACTCAATTAATTAACTTATGTGGACTAACATTGAAGAGTTTGATATAGAAACAAAAGCCAGTTAACAAGCTGACAACGAGCTGGTTTAGTTTAGATTCGAAACTTGTCAACTCCTGCGTAAGGTTGTCAAAATTATCAACTGGGCGTGGCAGCTAATAAAGCTAAGACAATGCCCAGCCAATTGGCCCTCTCAGTCGGCGTCGCTTTTGACACATTAAAAACCGCCAAATTGATCAATTTGAGCAGCCAGCGAACGACAACGTCGTCGTCGCCTATAACAATCGTTGAAAGCGGCGCAGCAGAAACGCCCTCAAAAATAACAAAAACAAGAAAAAGCCAAAAGCAATAAAAATGAAACTAGTGGAAGTGAGCTAGATGACAGGTCGATCGACTTGAAGATACCCTGGGCTATGAATATATTCAGTTGAAGTTTCGAATATATTTTGTAAGCTATGGTAGTTGAAAAAAATAATCTTTACAAATATATGAGTGTCTATATCTAAATATAATGGAGTATTAAGTTGAAGTTTCGTCAATTTGAATCTTTAATCTCGACAAAAATTTTATAATATTATAATTAAATATATACATAGATATAATAGTTAGAGCTATGTTAATGTCAAGTTACATTAACAGGAGCTGCTCCTCCCTCACATCGTCATGCTACGCTATTAACAGTATTACGCACTGTGGGAGTTATGCTATTAACAGTGCATAATACTGTTAATAGCATAACTTCCACTGCAGTTCTCCTCCACAGATTCTTCCTACATTCTTGTCTTACGACTCTACACTTAAGATACGAAGAAGAAAAAGACACAGCTTTTACACCAAATAATTAAGTAATTAAATAAGAAATATTTCTAATATTTATACATAGTATTTTTCAGAAATTTCTGAAAGATGTCAATACTCTATTATATCAAACTATAAATCGATTCACAAATCTTGATCTAACTCTGATCACAACTCAGCTAACATCTTGCGACACGCGCATAGATACCCTTTCTTAGCCAGCGCAGGGTATCAAATTAGAGAGCAACAGCAACACAACTGAAATGAAAACAAAAGCCAAAAAAGCAAAACAAACGCAAACGATCGCAACGATCTGGAGCTGGAGCTGGTGGGCAGCTAATTTGGAGCTACGATTGGGTAATTTGCTGTGGGACTGCATTGTTTTGTATGTGATTTCTGGGGGCTGCTTCAGTTCTTTCGGCTTATGTGCAAATTAAGTTTTATTAATTTAATTTTTTAATGAGCCGCGATCGGCACCAAGATTTATGCCTCACTCTCTGTCGATCAACGGCGTCGGCGTCGGCGTCGGCGTCGGCGTCGGTTGCTCTAAATTTATTGAGACATTTTTCATATGATATTTGTGAGCGTTGCCCGGACGCTGCCATCGTCGATTTATTTCGAATTTCGTTCGTAGAAGGCTTCGTAATGATCGCTGATGAGGTGTTTATGAGCATGCTCGGTCATTTTGCATTAGTCATGCCCATTGTGGCGTCTTCATGGGGGCGTTGACTGTGTCGGCTGCTCGTCGGCATTTCTTTGTTTTCCGTTTGACTATCTATGGCAGTCATTAGACAGCGGCTGCCCGCTTCGATTTGCTACGCCTGAGGGCAAATGAAAACGAAAACATTCCAATATTCATGCAGCCAACTTCGTTGCCCTTGTCGACCATTAACCACATCTTAGTTAGCATAATCAAAAAAAAAAAAAAGAAAACTCTCTTTTTGTATAAAAAAGAAAACCAATATCTATTCTTTAGCTTCTTCATAAAGCTTATCTCTGATCCTAATTTCATTGATCACATGATCTTTCAGAGAACTATCTCCAGTTGAATGCCGATGATGAGGAACTTTAGAAAACTTTAATATATAAATAAAAAAATTCTGTTTGTGGCATAAAAATTAATTAATTAAGCTTAAGTTTAAATCAAATATTTTAAACTATGTTTATATTTTTTAGTCAAGTTGTAATTAGTTATAACATTCATGAGACATGCACAAAATCTATCTGATCTTATGCAATTATTTTGTTTACAACAATTTCTTCTTCATCAATGAATATATATTTTATATTCTCCGAATAAATATTCATCTAATACTATATACTTCTTCCAACATGTTTTCCCCACTACCGAAGTACTTTCAAAAATCCATTTTGAAATCGTATATAGAATATAAACTTCTCGTGCATATCTTGTATGTATTTTATTTATATGTACTATATATTTCTATATTTTCCTAGCCTTAGCGTCTTGGCGTTTCCTGGTCACCTCCTGCTGTAGCCACAATTTTCTGCGGGAAATCTAGTCCGAATAGCATGAACACGCCAGCCTCACTATCCCACTCATTCCGTGGTCCCAGTTATTTAAACATTTCTTATAAAAGATCCTGGGAAATCGGAGAGATATAAGCCAGCCAGTTGAACTTCTTTACAGATATATGATATCAACCTGTAGCTATAAGATATAAGTAAATATACCTAGTTAGATCTATATACATGCATACACATACATATATATCCTTGTCTAACTGAAATATGAATATACAACTAGATATATCTATCTCTATACACATATCTTTAGCTACATTTATGTAAACTTACATAAATATTTATGATAAATGAAGAATATAAGTATATATGCATATATGCTCTCAGTCTCATCTATAAGGCATACATATCTAGCTACATATATGTATATATTTGCTATTCATCGCTCTCAATCTATCTTTATACTCTTTGCACTCATCTCGCACAAATTAAATTATTAATATATACATATGTGTACATGGCAGTTATGTGGAGCACAGTTACCACATTATTAAGCTATCAAAGTCAACTAGATAACGCATCACGACGAGCTGAATGCTTTTTAATATAATATTTACAGATTGTAAAACAGCAAACAAACTATAAAGCGCACCATAATGGGCATGAATAGAGACATACATACAAGCATATATATATATATATAGGATATTTGAAATATGCTATGGAGTCGGGGTCAGCGGCACACTTAACGCCACGCAATGGACGCAATTGGCCTTCAACCTTTGGCAAGTGCAAATATGAAGCACTTAGCGGCTGCTCGCAGGCAATCTTTTCCCTTTGCATTGCACTGGGTTTGGTGTTGGCAGTGCGGAAATCAAACAATGCCATTAGGCTAATAATTGCTGCTCGTTATTGTTGTAATTGTGGCCATTGGGCCGTCGGCCATTGCCTG
This sequence comes from Drosophila koepferae, assembly GCA_030914345.1. Taxonomy (NCBI): domain Eukaryota; kingdom Metazoa; phylum Arthropoda; class Insecta; order Diptera; family Drosophilidae; genus Drosophila; species Drosophila koepferae. Next base: position 5,904,492 of record JAUESR010000209.1, read on the forward strand.
GCCACACAAAATGTATTAATTAAGCTATTTATCTAAACTAATGCGAGCATTTAGTAGCCAAGACAGAAGCAAATTGCACTCATTAGACCAACGAAGCAACGGGGCAATCGGAGTGGGCAACGTCTCCACCAAGTCTCTGCCCTTAATTCGATGAGCCAATCGCTTTTTCTCTCCAGCTCCAATGCGTTGATAGATAATTGCGTTGGATAAGTAGCAGACGACGTCGTCTCACAGCCTCTCAGTCTCTCTATCTCTGTGTGTGTGTGTGTGACAGGCCGTTGAGGAATGCTGTAGCCAATTGAAGATATCGTCACTTCAATGCGATCAAGCCAACGGTCAAGTTCTACATCATTATTAAAAGCTACGCTGACCAGACACTGAAACTGGGTTGCCAACCAAATTTGTTGCAGCTCAAGCAGCAGCTGAAGCTGGCGCAGCAGCTTATCGTCTGCCGCATCATTAGCTTGATTATGATTATCAATGAGCACATCGAGAATGCCGCAAGAGAAGAACCGCTCGAAGGGCCAAACCCCGGCCAAGTGCATCTCTGTTTATGCTTGAATGACACTTGCTGAAAGTTTGATTTCAACTTGAGGCATTCATTTGAAGATATACTTAAAGTTGTTTAAGCCTCTCTCTAATCACGTCAAGAGCCACAGCTTGGCTCAATATATATATAAACAAGTAAGAAAGCTGTAGTCGAGACTGCTCGACTACGAAATCCCCTGAGCCCTTCTTCGAACTGCATGTCTCTAGTATTTGAAATGCATTTTTTTTCACATTTGGGGGTGGTGGGGCGAAGTGGGGACCGGAATCCAAAATCTGACAAAAACCGAAATTGTATTAAATTAGTATCTATATATATGCAGAAGACTTGGAGACTCTTACTTTAAAGATGAATTAGCTAGAATTTTATAACTGGTTCCCGATAATTTCGTTTATCGATAACTTTGCAAATATACAAGTTATCGAATTGCTGAAACAAACTCGTACTGCGCGTGCAATATACGGACCTAACACAAAAAGAATTAACTCTCTAGCTTTTGTATCTTCGGAAATCGACGCGTTCATACATACGGACGGACGGACGGGCGGACGGACATGGCTATATCAACTTTTCTCGTCACCCTGATCAAGAATATACATATACCTTATGGGGTCTGCCACTCCTCCTTCTGCCTGTTACATACATTTAACAAAACCATTATACCCTGATTTCCCATTTTTAATGGGCTCAGGGTATAAAAAGAAATATATAATTATAAGTTCTGCCATATGAATAGAAAATCTATCCTGTTCGTCTTTACGTCTATATACATATCGTATGGTATTCGTTCATTCGTGTATCTATCCTGTCTATCTGCCTGACTGCCTAGACGTCCTCTTATATGTATGTCTGGAAGAGCATGAAATATATAAATTTTATAGTATATATAGTATTATATATACATATATCCACCCATCAGTCAGAGTATATGCAATTCGTGCATTCCCAAATTAACGCACTCTTACTTGTTTGACTCCGACTCCTGTTTAAGATCTTCCCGATCGATATACGGCCCCGTCAGCGTGACAAATTAGTTAACGCTGGGATTTTTTTAATTCTCCTGTTGCTGCTGTTGTTCTTCGAATGCACGCTAATGAATATGATTAGCATAATGAGTAGCCGAGCCATTGCCACTGGCTGCCATTGGAGGATCAACGGCAGCTGCTACATCTATACTCGTTGACTTTTGTTTGCTTGTCGTCGTCTCTCTCTCTCTCTCTCACACACACTCTCTCCCTCTCTCTATCTCTCACTATATATATGCATGTGTATATTTTATGCCCATTCTCCTATATTCAGCTTGCCACTCCCTCCAGCCATGCTGTACTTACACGCTATCATAACCGTAATAAAAGGCCACATATGGTCCGTAGCCAGGTAGATTTTTTGGTTAGCAGCCGTCATGGCAAACCTAGCGAAATGAGCTCATTTATATTAACATGCCCCAACCTCGGGCTCAACAAGCAAGCACTAAGCCACAACCTCATATCAGTAAGACAAAAGCCAACACCCACCACCCCCACCCCCCAAATGGAGCAATCCACCCCTAAAATAAAAACAACAACAACAGCAATAAAAAGCAACAAAAACTGTCAACATTCATGATGTTTGACAGATGGACCAGCTACAGCTACAGCTACAGCTTCAGCTCCAACTCAAATTCGAACTACAACTCCAATTCCAACTCCAACTCCCACTCCGACTCTAGCTCCAGCTCAGCTGGTTTTATGCATCACTAAGAAGCATAGAGCTCATCTAATTTTTTTGATATCTATTGTTGACGAACATCCTGAATGGACTGGGTATTTGTTGTGGATACAATTGTGGTGAAATGAGCTGGGATGAGTTGAGATGAAGCAGATGAGTTCAATGTAGAGCAAAATTCTAAGCTGTAACAAAACTTGAGTTAATACAAAAGCATATTTGTAGCTATGCAATGCGAGCCTTTACATGAAATTGAAAAAGCTAAGAATAGCTACAACAAAAAAACACCTTTCAATAGCAAATGTAATTCATTAATAATAATATTTTTGCCATAGCTCGCAAATAACTAATAATCGTTAGCACCTTTCCAATCTGTTCCCAACAAAATCATCCTCTCTGAGCAGAAGCCTTCGTTATCGTTTTCGTTTTCGATTGTTCTACGCCATACAAGTGTATGGTATCGCCGCCAAATCGCACTTAAATAAACTGCGTATACTGCAAGCCAAAACTTTGAGGAAGATCACAGGGACTCCCTGGTACATGAGAACCAGGGATATAGAAAGAGATCTCAAGGTCACTAAAATTGGAGACAAATTCCAGGAAGTGGCCAAAAAGTACCAAGAAAGGTTAAATTCCCATTCAAATAGCCTGGCCAGGCGCCTAGGTACAGCAGCCCTTAGACGTACATCCACTAGAAGAAGACTAAAACGCCATCACCCTCAAGACCTGCTGGATCGTGTCTTGACTTGAACATTTTTTCATAATACTAATATAATTTCCACAAAATATATATTTCTTTTTCTCCTTATTTATCCTATGTTAGAATTAATATAGCTTTAAGTAGTTTTATAATTTTTAATTAATTTCCGTTTAGATTAAGTTTCCAAAAAGGTAACGGTACGTTAAGCTGTAAATAAACATTTAAAAAAAAAAAAAAAAAAAAAAAGCTTTGCTCTTTTGCCGAACGCTACGATTGACGCTCACACAATGCAGTTCAGTTGTTAAGTAGATAGACTCAAGGAGTATATCCAAATGATCTTCATTCACACTCGCCTACGCTTTTGATACGCTTTGCGGGAACAACTCTCACTCAACTCTTCAATACATATGCAAAAGACTTCACAAAACTCACGTTCGTTCGGGGAGAACCCAGAGCGATAGCGTCCGATATCGTTCGAAGTCGTTAAAGAACCGATGCAATCGATTGCTCTCCGAGTTTTTTCTCAAAGTGTGAGCCAAAGTTAATTTTTTGCAGACACTGAGAATTTTCATTGATAGAAATTAATTCAAATTTCAATATCTCTGGATCTTGCTGAATAAACCCGAGTATTGCTCAGCAGAAAAGAGAAATTTATGTATTATAATTATATATACATATATAAATTTCCCAATTCATTCACTATAAGAAAAAGTCTCTCACTATAAAATGAAATTGCTAGCGGAAAGATCAATTTTACTTAGATTAAAAGTCAATTAAATAAATATATAAATCAGATCTATATGAGCCCTTCTAATAGAAAATCAAACTGCAGCATAAATATTCTTACTCCATGGCAACTCATACATATATCTCTATAGATTCATCTATCTATAATTATATATAGACATATCTGCTCGACCTTTGCATTGCCGTAAACTGCAAAACCGAAAATGTCGTAAATGTCTATCCTCGACTTTTACTTCTCTGTATTTTTTTTTTTTTTTTTATTTTCTTGAGTTTTTGGTGATCGCATCGTAAAATTATATATTTAGCGTAAAGGAAGTGGGCCATAAAACTAGATCATAAATATAAGTTGGGCAGTAAAATTTATGCGTTTTTAATCACATAAGTATGGAAACGGTTGACTTTTAATTGCGTCAAATGTCTTATATAGTTAGATATTTGTACATCTTAATCAATGGAAACGACTTGTTTGAAAGCCATATTAATGTTAATGTATGTGTGGGCATGTTATGTTTTCTTTTTTATGATGTTTACAGGGTATGTGCTAGTCGGCAACGGACATTGCCTCATAAGCAATTCATTGCATTTCATTGTCAAGTTGTTAAGTTGTGTTAGCAGCGCATCAAGCTTTTCCTTTGATTTAGCAACAAAAGCCCTTCTATGCGATTCTCACGAGTGGAAACGGCCTTTTATTGATGAAGTGGGTTATGCAGAATGAAGAAGAGATATCTAAACTATGTTGTAAGCTAAATGATGTAGGTTAAGCAAAATCTTTATCATTATTACAGGGTATTTCGTTGATAAAGTGGGTTATGCATGCGGAAAAGATCTCTGAACTGTGATGTAAGCTAAATGACTTCGGTTTAGGCGATTGTTTGCCATGATTACAGGGTATTCGTGGTCAAGAAGAGGCTTTGCTTCTCAGGCAATTAACATTTAGCAGCTCAAAACTTTGAAAATTGTCTACGCAGTGCTTAAGGCTCTTCGGTTAACTATGCGAAAAGACAACCTTCTATGCGATTCTCACACGACTAGATACCATTAATCTGGCAAAGCTGATAATATATAAATGCGAGATCGTTTCGCAATCAATAAAGACAATCTCTTAGAAAGCTATGCACAAAGGCAACTCATTGCAGGGTATATGCTAGTCGAAAGCATTGCTTCCTAATCAATCGTCCTCTCAAAGCCCTCAAGCTCTTTAATAATTGCCAAATTGTGTAAGCAGCACATCAAGCTCTACTTTTCAGCTCCAAATGAAGCGCCTTTCTATGCAATTCTCATAAGCTAACTAAGCTATTTGCTATGTTAAGAAAAGCTTGCATCTAATATGCTTATGCTCCCGATTTGGCTACATTGATTGAGATCTGATCAGCTCAATGCTCAATGGATCAGCACTGAGCCTGAGTATGCTCAACATTTGTGCTCCATTTCGTGCACATATCCTGGCTGAGACATCGACTTTTGTTCTGCATGCAAATGGGTCTCGGGGCAATCGTGCTGCGATATTTTTTTTTTTTTTTTTTTTGGAGTTTGAGTGGAGTGAAGTTGGGTGCTTCCACAAGCAGCTGCTGTTATGGATAATAACGGGAAATATTCCATATCGAAATTTGTAGCGCCTTTTATCGTTGGCAACTTTGAAAAGTTAGTCACTTGGCTGGCGCACTGGCACGCCCCTGCCATTTGAACGCCCACTGTGCCCGAGCCGGAGCCGGTGTCGGTGCCGGTGCCGGTGTCGGTGCTTTCACGTAATTTTTCATAAACATAAAAGTTGGTGCTGCTGCTGCGAGTAGCTGCCAGTTGTTTGGGCTGATGGGCGTGGCTCGAGGTGGCTTGGGAAAGGGGGGCGATTGGGGAGGTTATGGTCGCTTATGGGCTTTGCCAGCAGCAGGAGCAGTAGCAGGAGCAGGAGGCGGCGACCACAGAGTGTGTAGCCTCTGCATATTGTATTTGTATTTTGTGATTTTAATGCGGCATTTTGTGGCAAGCTGTATACGGGTGTCTCTCTCACGGTGCCCCCAACCAGAAACATCCACAGCCATTCCCATACCACACCCACCCCCCTCCTCCTCCTCCTCCTCCTCCTCCTCCCACATGCTAGCTCTCGACATTAGCAGCGAACGCAAAAACATTTTATGACATAATTTTGTTGTTGCTTTTGCAAAAAAGGTGAACGGCTTTTTTCCTCACACACACACACACGATGGAGACAATCTACATATGACTGTGAACTTTGCCATCGATGACCCAGCAGCAGCAGCAGCAGCAGCAGCACATCTCCCTTCCACTCTTTGGATTTGCATACTCGTATTAAGAGACCTGGCTCAGTCGCCTTTCGTTTGTCGTTTGTCGGTTCTCGGCTTTCGGTTTGCGGCTCATATGGCGCATTGTGGGCTCCTCGGTGAATTGTAATTACAGGAATGTATGTAACCTAATGACACGCCCCATGCGCCAGCACCACACCAACACCAAGCCCCCCCCCCTCCCACCCGCACCCCTTGGTATGTGTTGAAATGAAGCAACATGTGCCCATTCCATGGGCCACATGCCTACACGCATCACATCCCCATGCCCAACCCACGCACACTTCAGCCCATTTGCTTATGAGTAAGTGGCAAATGTTGTAGAAGAAAGCGCCAAAAAAAAAAGCAACGAAACCAAAAGCTTAGCATATATGACACGAGCCCTGGGAAAGGGAGCTAGGGGGAGTAAGTGATGGCAGAGCGTAAAGGGAGTAAAAGACACTTGGAGCATTGTCAGCTTTCAGCGAGACGAAACTCTAATGCTCTAAACACACATTGCTAAGCTAATCCAATGTAAAGGGAAGTCTATGAATGCCCCAAAGATGTATAAAAAGAATCAAAATTAAGAAAAAAGCTAAATAAATAAAGCTAAAAAAAAATAAGCAAAAAAAGTTAAATAAATAGAAATATAAATGATATGTCAATAAATAATGATAAATAAATATGCCTAACAATTTATCTGATATAAAATATAACAAATTTATTTATATATTTATTTCTTTTTATTTAAAATTTGAAAGGTTTATAGACAAATTAATTATATAGAGAAATAAATTTAAATATATTAAAATTAATTAAAATATTATATAAATGCATAAAATTAATACTTAAATTTAAATTAAAATAAATATAAAAATGTTTGTTATATTAAAAGTTGTCTAAACAAATTGAAATTTATATAAATAAATTTTATTTTTTATGTGCATAAAAAATTAAATATTATAAAATATATAAATAAAGCAAAAATATAAAAATAAAATATATATATATATATTAATGTAAAATAAACAAATTTAGAATTCGTAATATACAAATTTAATATATTTGATGGGAAAAAATTAAAACAAATTTATATAATAATAAAATTTAATTGTATATAATAATAAAACAAATGTCCATATGCAATATTATATATAAATTTATATAAAATTAAATCAAATTCAAATTTTAAAATTAATATAAATAAAAAGAAAAACTATAAATAGAGAAAAATACATATATATTATTTCTTTATATTTAAATATAAACAAATGTTTTAATTTGTAATAAATACATTTAATAATAATATATGTATAAATAATAAATATTAAAAAATATATAGAAAAAATTATAAATGAATTAAATATATAAAAAAAAATCAAAATAAACAAATTTATAATTTGTTATATATAAGTTATTTTAATAAATTTAAAAAAAAAATGAAAGAAAAATTAATTTTTTTTTAATATAAAAATATATAGAAAAATTATAAATAAATTAAATATATAAAAATGCAAAATAAACAAATTTATACTATATATAATATGTAAATAAATTTAATAAATATAAAATAAAAAAATAAAGAAAAAATTAAAAAATAAAATAAATATTAATATGCAATATAATTTTTTTTTAAATATAGAAAAAATTATGAATAAATTAAGTATATAAAAAAATCAAAATAAACAAATTTATAATTTGTAATATGTAAATAAATATAATAAATTTTTAAAAAAAATGTAAGAAAGAATTAAGAAATAAAATATATATTAATATGCAATATAATTTAAAGACTTTTATCAAAATTAAATAAATTTCCGTAATTTATATTATATATGCACATGATATATATATTCATCAAAATCATCTAATAAAATGCGCAATTTTTTAAAAAATATAACAAAAATTGCATAAAATTTGTATAATTAAAAAAGGCAAATTAAATAGTTTTCTGCTCATTACGCTCTTCCGCAGAGTGAAAGATTATATGAGCTCTATTCCATGTCAGCACGTCTCTCATCCATCCATTCATGCATCCCACCATCCAACCATTGAAGCCAATGTCTTGAAATTTGAAACATTTACTCGTTAGCATCGTGTTGAGATTTTGTTTGATTTTTTTTTTTTTTTTTTTTTTTTTTTGCGAGTTTCACAGCACAGCAGGAATTTTATTATTTCATGTTCTACAAGTAGAGACTGGAAAATATGATGTAATATTAAAAAAATATTGAATATTTAATTATTATTTACTTGCGTTATTAAACCACAAAATTAAAAGTACTTGATAAATAAATGTATGAACATTGAGAGCAATTCTGAAAACAAATTATAAAATATATAAAAATATAAAAAAAATATATCCATTATATTGTAGATCAGGGACAAAGTTAAGAGCTAAAAACTTTAAAATACGCTTATTCATATGCTAGCAAAATTTTATATAGTTTTACATACTTAGTTAATAAAACTAACACGTAAATAATACTAAAAAAAAAAAAAAAAAAAAGAATTATTATAATTGTAATAAAATATATAATAATTATAATAATAATAATAATAATAATTATAAAATATTTCATAATAATAATAATAAATCTTGAATACAAATATATTCTCAACCACAGTTGTTGTTGTAGCTCTTGAATGTTTCAAAGCGTATGTATTTGGCTGATATAGCCAACTGAAACTAGGTTGATTATATCTGGAAATAATTGAATGAAGAAACTCAAGATGATGTTTGATAATTAAAAAAACCCAAAATTAGTTTAGATGGGCGCTCATCTTGTTAATAAAGACTATGACTGGCATTAATAAGCGCATCATTATATGAGAGAGAGAGAGTGGGAGAGAGAGTGAGAGAGGGGGAGGCACATACACAGGGGCTCATTAACAGCACGAAATGTGCGTATATGTGCGTGTGTGTGTGTGTGTGTGTTGGGGGTGTTTATTTGTGTTATTGTGTGTGGGCGTGAAAAACGCCTCTCAGCCGCGCCAATTGCAGGTGTAATATTTCAATGTGCGTGTGTGTGTGTGTGTGTGTGCAAATTTATATTTGTGCTTAGCTTAGTGCCAGGCAACAACAACAGCACACAGTAACAACAGCAACAACAACAAGTTGAAACAGCAAACATGGCCCAAGCAAGTTGGCAACTGATGCCGCTTGGCTGCTGCAATAAATAGCTGAGTCGAGTTATGGCGGCCGCCTTTTCTGGCTGGCATGCGGCATGCGGCATGCGGCAGCTGTGCCACAACACACAACACTGAGCCAGCCAGTGGGTGTATTATCTTTGGAATTTATTACCAACAAATGTTATTTCTAGAACGTTAGACACACTTGCAGGCCGTCGTCGTCGTCGTAGCTAGCTAGCGCCAGCGTCTCATCAACGCCTTCATTAGACGCCAAGTGGCTTAGCGAGAGCACGCAACGAAGATGCCCAGAAAAAGAAAAAACAAAGGCAAGTACGAGTGCACTAGGTGGGAGTACGCGACTAGGAGATACCCTGAATGCAGTGAAGAGCGGCTATTCCACTGATCTAGACGAAGAACGGACGGGTGAAGAGAAGACGGAAAGCTAGAAGGACGAGTGGACGAAGAACAGATGGACGGAGAGATAGTAAGACGAATGTACGGACAGATAGAAGAACGGAAAGCCAGAAAGAAGGGCAGATAGAAAAACAGACAGAGAGAAAAGTGAACAGAGAGAACAATGTGAAGACAGAAAACCGGAGGGACAGAATAACGGACAGGGAGAACAACGAAAAGACAGAAAACCGGACAGATAGACGTACGGAAAGACAGAAGTACAGATAGACAGAAGAATGGACAGACAGAAAAATGGATCCGCAAAAGAACGAAAGGACAGAAAGACCGACAGACAGAAGAACGAACAGATAGAAGAAGAAACTGAAAAAAAGTACGGAAGAACAGAATGACGGATGGGAAGAATGGGAGGACAGAAGAATGCGAAGAGAGAAGAATGGACAAACCGAAGAACAGACAGACAGAAAAACGAACAGATAGATAAATGAACAGGTTGACCAACGGATAGACGGAAGAAAGGGCGATGAGAAAGACAACAGGACTGACAGGCCAGAGGACGGACGGAAGGACGGGCAGAAAGAAAGACGTACAAATGTACAGAGGCAGATGGACGGAGAGGCAAACAGAGTGAGAGATAAACGGAAGAAGAACAGACAGATGGAGAGACGGATGGAAAGTCCTACAGCCGGAGTAACAGACGGACGGAGAGCTAGACGCATACACAAACAGATAAAAAGAAGGACGAACGGACAAAAAGACAGACGAAGAGATGGACAGAACGATTGACGAATTGAAGGGCGCACAAAAGGAAAGATGAACAGGCGAACAGACAGACGGACGGACAAACAGCAAGATGGACGGACACTCAGACAGACATGACTTCGATCGATTCAGCTTATCGTTCTGTGTAAGAATACACAAACGTTATACGATCTATTCCAGCTTCTTTCGCCCGTCACATACACATTCACAAAATCAATCTACCCCAAACTCACATTTGCACTGCGTTCAGGGTATAAAAACATCATTAAATTTACGACAAGACAAAAGCAGGACACAAACAGCTGTTAGAGGCCAACACCATCAAAGGCAACACCAAAAAAAAAAAAAGAAAAGGCAAGCAAATCACATGGAGAAAACTTTCTAATATCTGCGAACTTAACGGGCCTCCTCCAACTGCAAATTGTCAATAAAGCTAATGGCATGACAATTGCTACCGTAATGCATTTATGAACTCTGGCCTAAGGTCATAAAGTTCATGTATGTGTTGTATATAGCATTAAGAGACCTAATCTTGCCCAACCGTTGACTCTCCCTCTCTGTCTCTCTTTCTGTATGTGTGAAAGAGAGTAATCTATCTGAGCTCCAGTCAATTCTCATTGCAACTATGCAAGTCGAGACGGGTCGAGATGGGTCGAGTCGACTCGAGTCATATTAAAGTCTTTGTTCTCTGTAGAAATATATATTTTATTATATATTGTAATATTGAAATAATAATGATATCAAATAATATATTAAATAAAACACAAATTTCTAAATTAAAAAATTATTTTATCATATAACAAACTTATTTCTGTGAACTCTTAAACTGCTAGAGAGAGAGCAAGACGATACCAGTCCAAAGCTGCTGCTAATTAACTTACTCGAATAGAACTCACATAGATTGCATATGTGCATCATCTGTGTGTGTGTGTAGCATCGTTTACTAAATTTTATTATCTCTAGCTTAAAGCTACGTTTGCAGAATTAGATTGCAGTAAATTAGCTTTAGGCTACGTCAATCACACGTCACTCGCACTGCATACGCTGCTCCGCCTCCTGCTAGAGCTATCAACCCATTCCTAACCCAAATAGAGCTATTCTATGGGCTTTAGCTGGGTAATGTGCGCAGTGCTCATGCTTTTAGATTCAGCTTTAACTTTTTGAAGAAGTCATATCTTTATAGTCTCCACTTTGACTTGGATGATTGCCTCTGTCAATTCAGAGAGTTTTGGATTCTTAATTAATATCATATTTCTATTCTGATATTTGCAGTCATAGCTTGAATCAAACAAAACTAAGCTAAAGTCAAGTTCTTGCCTTCATTGAAAAGCACAACAAGAGAGACAGACCAACAACTAGATCGACTTATGTAGCTGAAAAAAAGTAAGAGTCCAATAAAGATCGCTTAACTAAGAGATCCTCCGGTAATACAAAATCAAGAATATCGATTTGATCGATTAATCGATTTTGTTCAACAAGCTCTGCGATAACTCCACAAAAAATGATAAGTTTCTAGCTCTAATATTGTATGAGATCGATGGCTTCAAACATGCAGACAAACGAAGGGACAGACGGTCAGATGAACGGACGAATATGGCTATAACGACTCAGCTCATCGTCCAGATCACGAATATATACACAGTTTATATACATAGTAGACTTTATCACGCCTCCATTATACCCTGTTTATCCATTCTCAATGAGTTCAGGGTATCAAAACTGTTTCTCTAAAAAATATGACAAATTTTTGCTTTCAAAACTCAGTTGGCCACGTTTTGGTCGAATTCGATTTCCAATGTAGCAATTCCCAGACAAAATCATTCTACTATTGTCGAGCAAACTGTAAACATAAAATATATATAAATTTATTTTTTTTATCCAAAACAAAAAATGTCGAAATACGTAAATGAAATTGTGAAAACACTAAAATCTGTTTGGCGGGCAATACAAGGTAAGAGCAAGATGTTTTCCATAAAAAAAAGAAAACATATATATATATGTACATATATTTTGATTGCCATATCTGTGCAGAGGATGAAAGCCCCAGCCATAAGGCTCGTTCAGCGCTAAAGCGACCCATGCCGCGTATTAGGCGACGTAATTTAACCGAAAAGCAAGCCAAGGATCGATTACTTGTGAGTATTGAGTTCTTGGATTGCATATTCATATATCTCTATATATATATATGCATATTAATCGAAAATAACATTCCAGTTGAAGAGAGCGCAAATCAAGCCAAATTGTAAGGCCACACAAACGGATCCTCGCGCAGAGGTCTTATGGCTGCAGCAATTGATGTCCGCCAACTCAAAAAAGAAGAAAATGCGTAGACATTGGCATTTGGCAAAGCGACTGCACATCTCACTATTGCTCACCATCCTGGGCTGCGGCGTCCTGGTCAATTCCTATATGTGGGTCGAGGTTTTGCTCTTCTGTTTCTATGACTGGTAGAGAAATATCTAAGCTGGATATAACTAGATGCATATATACATCTGAGTAGTTCATATATCCAGACGTTCTTCATTAGTTAGTTTAGTATAAATCGTTAGACGTTATAGTATATGTATGTTTAGTATATGGATAGTAAGTCCATGGATAGTTCAGGCAGGAAGCGTTAGTGAAAATCTTAGCTCGTAGACCTACTCAGCCTTCAATAGTCAATCAAATAATAGATCAGAGTTCATATTGTTAGACATTATATATATATATATATATGTATATGTATAGTAGTTCAGGCAGGAAGCCTTAGTTCATAGACCTAAAGGATCTTCAATAGTTCGTATTTGTTCTGCCATACATGAAGTATGGCTTCAGGCAGACGAAGTTTAGGTTGAAATCTTTGTTTATATTTGTTCGATTTAGATTTCGCTAGAAACCTTATCGCAAAACGTTCGATAATACTTTTGGCAGTATATATAGAGATAGCTAGAGGTTCTTAATACTAAAATGCAATTAGTGTAGTGAAAACTCTTCGCTCATATTGCTAAACCTCCAGCTTTGCCTCACACATTAAGTGTTAGGAAAAAATTTTAGTTCCATAATATTTGTTATATGACCTGAACTTCATTACCTATTCCGTTAAGGTAGGTGAAAATCGTAGTTCAATTAGTTTTCTCACTGATCCATTTGAGTTTTAATGTTTGTTCATAAAGCTGTCGTAATTTGATTTCATGTCAATTGTCTGGCGAAATGATCGAAATAAAATATAAAACGCAACTAAATGAATTGAAATGCAAATAAAATTTTATTAACTTGGCCAGAACTGTGCGGTTACACACACGCCAAACCCATCTCAAATCCGCTTCGCGTTAAGGGCGCGTTAAATGTTAACGCGAAGCACAGGACGCGAAGACACGAAGCGTTATCTTCGTCGGCCACACGGAAAGCCATTAAGGCGAAGGCGTCATAAAAAATGTTTAATTCATTTCATGAATTTTCATTAAGTCAACTGAGAGCACAGTAAATGAGCGATATGTTCAGACGTCTGTACGAATTCAAGAGCCGAAATTCATCAGATATTCGATTAGTCAGCAAGAATTTTATGCATTTATAATTACCAAAACTCATTGAGCGCTGGAACTGAGATGGGATATTCAGGTCTATTAGCAAAGCTTATATATTGTTTAAGTGTATATCGATAACGCATATCGTAGCCATAGCAATTGTTTGATATTTGTTTAACTAAATGTCTCTCTCTGTGGGTTAACGAATCAGCATTAAATTCTATTGAATAAAACTATCGATTATTTGCATTTCGAACTCTCGCTAAGCTATCGATTATTGTATTGCTATATGCCTCTCTGTGCGTTATCGATAACAACTGGTGTTGTTGCAATCATCTGTACTATTATGCTTAATAGTACGAGATTAATTTGCGTTGATTTATTTATCGATAGTGGTATCGATTTGTGCAAGAGCTAGTGCAGACTAATAGAAACTCAATTAGCAACCTTGCTCATTCTAAAACTGTTATCTAATGTGCATATGATTTAAATATCGAACTGTCGATAAATTATCGATATATCATAAATTTTTGTGTAAGCTTGAAATGAATGTAATTTGAATGAATTTAGCCATAAATTTAATATAATAATAATAAAATTTATAAAAATTAACGATTCTTACTATACAAATATCAATTTGTGGGCAATCGATATGCATAACTATGAATTTTGTTTTTATATATTTCTAAAACCAAGAACTTTCTGCATATTACTAACGATTTTTAATATAATTAACTTTAAATAAAATTTTTAGCCTAGACTTTCTATGAATAAGCCACAATTTGATTCAGTCGATAACAAATGTAGCTTAAAAGCTATCGATTAACACAACTAGTTGTGCAATCCACTCACATATATACATATATATGTCTGGGAATGTATATATATATATATGTATGCAGTTGCCTCCATAGCTTTTATTGTTTCCACATTAAAAAAAAAAAAAGTCGCACTCTTCTCGGCGCTTCTCATGGCCCTACTTGGGTCGTGTGCTTTAAATAGATTCTGACTCCGTGGGGGCAGCCCTTTTGCTTTCATTTGAATTGCAATGCTGCAGTGCTGCATTGCAGCAGCAGCAGCAGCGGCAGCGAGAGCTGCCCCCAACCTATTTCCGGCCTAAAATGCTGCGGATTGGCAAGCGCCGTTTTCTAGTGCCGTTGCTTTTTTTTTTTTTTATTTAGATATATATATATACATATATATATATATATATATTTGACTTGATGGTATTAAATTTATTCACATTTTTATGGCGTCGCATTTGCCAGTGGAATTCACTTGAAGTGCAGCTCGCTCAATTTCCTGAACAATTTTGCTGGACGTTACGCCATTAAAGAGAGAGAAGGATCGATTAGAGCGTGGCGAAAGGGGTGAGGAGGGTTAGGGAAGTAATACCTTATTAATACCGACGACTTGGAGCTGCGCTGATGTTTGCAACTTTCTGGGCTGGGCTGACAAATATTGACGCCACAATTCAAATGCTTGACAAAACGAGGCAAAAACGAGCGAAAAATTATAAAGAAAAATATGACAAAAAAAATATAACTAAAAAAATCGGAAACCTAAGCGAAAACCCCACGAAGCAAATAGTGGACGCGTCGCAGCGTCAAAGTGTGCAACGGAAAATAGAAAGCGTAACAAACGAGCAAAAAAATAAAAAAAAAATAAAAATAGAAAAGAAAAGAAAAGAAAAATAAATAAGGCACGCAAAGTATGAATTATGATATCATCTTTAGAGCCATGATGGTTATAACCACACACACACACGTTGTCCTCTTTGTGGTGTGGTTGGGTTGTGGTGTGAGTTGTGGGTGGAGTCTCACCTCATCCCTACCCACTAATGACTAAACACTTCCAGACAGCTGCAGCTGCCCGTTGCTGCCCTAACCCGACGCTGTCATAGCGAACTGTTGTAAATGTCAAAGACCGGAAAAGGCAACACACCAAGCAAGCAACCAACAACACACACACACACAGAGAGAGAGAGAGAGAGAGAGAGAGAGAGAGAACACACACACGAACACACACACACAGAGCAGCAATAATGCAACGTTCGAGCGCCACCATGTCAACAACTGTCCACACTCTGTCCATGTGCATGACAATGTCTGTGGAGAAAGTGAAACAGAGAGACAGAGACAGACCGGGCAAGAGAGAGACAGAGAGAGTTAAGGAATCTGAATGGCTTAAGCTTTACATATATGTATTAACTCCCACACAATTGTCATAGAAATGTTTGTATTTATTTAATATTAAGCTAGCACAAAGTCATTAACTAACTGTGAACACGAATTTAAAACAGTAGCTTGGACTGGTAATGGCATGGAAATGTCAATGATAAAGACAATGAATATGACAATGACAATGAAAATGGCAATGAAAGTAGTCAAAATTATTAATGACAATGGCCAATGACATTGATAAGGAAAGTTACCAATAAGAATAGCAAAAATCAATGACAATACCAATATCCAATAACAATAATATATATATATGATAATGATAATGCCCATTCACATTGTCCAATGAAAATTACAAATGATTAGCGTCAATGACAATGACAATGATAAGTAAAATGACAAAAAGAATAGCCAATGACAATGGCAATAACAATGACAATGGCAATAACAATGACAATGGCATTGGCCAATAGCAATGATGATGATTATTGACAATGGCCAATAGCAATGATAATGATACTGACAATGACAATGACAATGGCAATGGCCAATAGCAATGATAATACTGATAATGATACTGTTCATTGACAATGGCTAATGACAATGCCTAATATCAATAAAAGTGGCCAATGAAAACGAAATTTGAAAAATGACAATGGCCAATAATAATGACCAGTGATAATAACCAATGATAATTACGACTGATAATGGCCAATGAGAATGGAAAATGTATAAGGTAAATGAGAATCGCTAATGGTAATGATAAGGTTCACTTACAATCACAATGAACATGAACAAGGACAATGACCAATGATAATGAAAATGGCCAATGACAAGAGCCAATGAAAATGGCAAATGATAAAAGCTGATGATAATTTCCAAATGGCAATGGTCAATGAAAATAGCCAAAGACAATGGCCAATGGCAAGGGCCAATGATAATGAGAATGACCAATGATAATAGCAATTGATAATGGCCAATGAAAATGGAAAATAAAATTGACCAATGACAAGAGTCATTGACAATGGCCAATGATAATAGCCAATGTCAATGGCCACTGATAATGACAATTGCCATGTTGACAATGAAAATGAACAATGCCAATGATATTTGCTATGCATGTAAATACATATTTATTTTTTATTTAACATTCAGCTAACATCATGTAGACGAACTGAGAACTAGAATTTAAACACATCGAAGGTCTTCTTACATAAACCAAAGAAAATATAAAAGTTCATTAGAATAATGCCGGCAATTAACACCACGTGGACGATGAAGCTTATCTTCCTGCTCAAAATGCGATCGATATAGTTGTAGCTGTGCACCTCTGGCGGCGTAGCAGCCAATAGCAAAGTTTTCAAAAGATTTTGTTTCCATTGCAGCACTAGTTGGCTTTCGGTCCTGGTGCATCTACGGCTCTTCTTCAATTTACGTCTCAATCTCTCATACTCTATGTTATAGATCAATTGCTAGTACCAAACAATTGGGCCGTTGACTTCCCCAATGTTCCTAGTATGTATGTTCAGTCTCGGCATATTGCGAACGATTCGATTGTTGCCTGCGTAGAAATTCACAAAGATGAATATAATAATTCGCTTCGTTTAATCGCACTTACGTGTAGCCATAGCCTTGCCTCTTCTTATTTTAGTGCATTAATATGAAAACCACAAATGAGAGAAATTTTTACGTTTGCACAAACACATATTATATACTTTTGGATAAAAAAAAAAAAGAACAAAAAAATTTTTTACTTTTTTGGAAAAAATATATATGTTTAAAAAAAAAAAGTCGAGAATCGGCATTTATTCTGACTCACTCCTCGTAAGAACCTTTACAACAGCCTCCGAGCTGGCAACTTTTCAAAACAATAGATGGGAAACATTTTTTTGGGTACTTTTCGAGGCCAGGTGTTTTTTGCATGGAACACTAGATTATGTACAGAAACATTTTTTTGGAATAAAATAAAATTAAATAATGTTATGTATTGTATAAACAAAGCAAACCAAAAAAAAAAAAAAAAAAAAAAAACAGTTAAGAATGCTCTATCGAGTCGCTCGACTACGGAGTTAACCACCCTGAACCCTGCAAAAGGTGATCCTCTTCTTCTTAACGCCTTATGAGCGCACGCGCCTCTGCTAACTGGCAGTTGCTGCCGTGCTTGGGGGGGGTGGGCTAGCTTTGGATCGCTTATAACTCCATTTCTAGATGGACTATCTTCATGATATTTTCAGAGTAGATAAGAGTATCTAGATGTAACTATTTGCCAAATTCAAATTTCTCTAGTAATTGAAATGCATTTTTTCAAATTATTGGCGAAGGGCGTGCATCCAAATCTAAAAATCGAAGTATTTAGAGCTATCATCTAATAAACAAATTTGAAGTCTTAGCTCAAACAGTGTAGAAGTTATGCCCAAAAAACCTAAAAAATGTAAACGAATTTTTTATCGATATTTTGAAATGGTACTGATTATCGAAACACCAACAACTCGTACTGCGTAGCTAACATACAAGTATTCGTGTAAAATTTCAGCTCTCTAGCTTTTATAGTTTCCGAAATCTCGACGTTCATGTGGACGAACAGACGGACGGACGGACGGACGGACGGATGGACGGACAGACGGACATGGCTATATCAAATTTTTTCGTCCCCCTGATCAAGAATATATATACTTTATGGGGTCTGCCACGCCTCCTTCTGCCTGTTACATACATTTAACAAAACCATTATATTATCCCTAGTGCTTTTCCACAACCCCATCATACATCATAATAGGTTTTCAATGGGGTTTATGTCTAAATATTGCGGAATTCCCTTCATCTCTGCTTTGATATACAGTGACGTGTCCTTCGGATCATTGCCTGGCTGAAAAACGCATTCTCCATTCATCTAGACCCATATTTTCGATGACTATAGTAAATTGTTCAGATATTGCTCCTTACACATTATTCCATCGATCAAAGCCAATGGCCAATGCACCCACAAACTGTAGCTGAGTCGCCTTATGTTAAAAAAAAAAAATCATAATAAATTAATAAATAAACTAAACAATTTGATAAATATATAATATTTCGCCAGATCTTTGTATATGAGACAGCATGAGAAATGATTTTTGGTTTGAAATTTTTGGAAACTAAGCAAATTTGTATTTTGATTTCGAGTAATTGATTTAGAGTCTTCATGTTCGAGAATGCATTTACTCTGCATATTTCAAGTAAAATTAAATTATTTCATGCGTGTGTGTGTGTTTTGTAGAGTTGTCGCTGGGGCGCAGCTGGCAACCCTGCAGCCCGAATGCCATTTGGCTGCCAAGTGGAAAATGGGCTAAATGTGCTGTGCGAAAACTGAAAGAAAATAGATTTACAGCACAGGCACAGTGCCACACACACGCACACGCACGCACACAGAGAAAGAGGGAGATGGGGAGAAAGGGAGAGAGAGGAGACACTCAAATGAATTGAAATGCAATTGAAATATTGCAAATGGCATTTCTTGCTAGTTTTCAAATTGCAAGTCGCTGCAAGGCACTTGGTAGTCTGTTCCTAGGATTCACTGCAAACAAAATGAAATTAAAGCTCGGGCGCTAGATGTGAAAAATGTGCTTTTTCAATTAATTTATAAATATATCAAAGTCTGTGACAATGGAGCACTGACATCGCCGTTGAACCAAACAATTTCACAGCTCAATTACAATTGTATGCAAAAATGTTGCAAGTTTTCAATTTGAATTGATAGCAAATCGATTGGCAATATACACTATGTATATACAATAAGTTAATGTATACGAGTATATAGAAAATCTATCTATATAGCCAGAGAGTTAGCTGAATGAGTAATGAACTTGTCTTAGGGTTAAGAGTATTATGTTTTTATTATTATTCATAAACTATTTCTATATCAGCTTCTAGATAAACTATATATCTGTTGAATACTTACCCCATGAAGCATAAATCAAAGCATGATGTCAAAGCTTCTTGGGATCTAAAGGAATGCTTGCCAATTTCTCTCCCACTCTCCCTTTCCTCCTCTTCCTTCCGCTCTTTCACTATCTTTTTTTTCTGTCTCTCTCTTTCTCTTTCTCTCCCTCTCTCTCTCTCTCTCTCTCTCTCTCCCTCTCTCTCTGTCTTTCCGTCTGTCTCTATCTATCTATCTCTATCTGTTTCCTACTCACTCTACCCGTTTCTTTCTCTCTTCCCCCCCTCCCCCCCACAATCTCACACTCTCTATCTACTCTCATCTCTCTCTCTCTTCTTTCTATACTCCTCTCTCTCTCTCTCTATCTATCATTCACTCACATTCTTTTTCTCTCTCTGTCTCTATCTCAATCTCCAATTTTTCTCTTTATCTTTCTCTGTCACACTTTTCTTTTCCGTGTTCTACTTCTTCCCCTTGATATTCGCTTTCTATCTAACGTTCAATCTAGCTCTCTCTACTGATATTTCTCGACTCTATGTCTCTCCTCTATCTCTCTTCTCTCTCTGTATCTATCTAGCTCAGTCCATATATCCTGCTTGACTGTATCTCAAGTTCTCACCCATCGTCTCTCCCTATTCTCTTTATCGTTTCTCTGTAACGTCCATTTAGTCAATCGATCTAGCCATCATTCCTTGTTATTTATCTGGCGCTATGATTATTATATACTCTCGCTCGCATCTCGCCGCTCTCTCTAGCGCTCACTCGCAACACTCCCATCCCCCTCTCTGGCTCTATCTCAATCTTCTCTATTTCACCTTTATCAATCTCTATCTCTATGATTAGTTCGCAATTTGTGCCTCCCTTCATCACTCTCGTGCTCTCTCTCTCTCTCTCTCTCTCTCTCCTCTCTCTCTCTCTTCTCAATGCGCCCTCTCAAATCAACATGATTGTGACTCATGACCAATCATCCCATGCCCATATACCAATAACCTGTACCACAGTCTAATTGAAGGATTTACGTTTGAAAAGGCTTGAACTTGACTCAAATTCAGAAAGCTAAAGAAGCCAGAACAAGAACAAGACCAAGAACAAGACAAAAAAAAGTTGTAAGATAAGAGAAACAATCAAATTGTCTATTCGAAGGGCGGGCAAACAAATCGAATGGCACAGGAAGTGAAATATTTGGTTGCAATTGCTCGCAAAGTTTTTTACCATATTGTTCGGCTCTCGTGTCAATGTGTAGATAAACCCCTCCAATGCTTAACGCACTCCCTTCACACACACTCTATTAACTCCCTCACTCTCTGTCAGTAGGGTTGCTATTGTTGTGTTGTTGTGTTGTTGTTGTTTCAATGGTGTTTTCTAGTGTAACATTGTACGTTAAAGCAATTTCAATTGCTGATTGAAGTGCCTTACGGCCATCATCATATACTCAAACATGATGATGAGTTGGACTCCCCACTTGAAAGATACATACATATGTATGTATGTATGTATGTATGTCTATATACAATGCGAGCAGCCAGTGGAGTGGGAATATTCCGTTTTGATTTGTTCATTGCATGAATTTTACATTAAGACGAGCAAAAATGAAAAGGCACGGGAGAGGGGAGATGGGAGTGAGCTTGGAGGGCAACCAGTCAGTCACTCCTTGCGCTCCACCAAGCTACGCTTGACTACACAGGCAGTGTGTCGTTCAGTCTTGTCACTCCGTCCGCCGCCGTCCGTCCGTCGTCCGTCGTTCGTCTGTCCAGAAAAAGACGGTCGCGTTCTTTCATCTTCAAGCTTGATTGTGTTTTCCTTAACTTATTTTCAAGCGCAATTATTGACGTGTGCCCCTCCAACAATAATAACAATGACAACAACAGCAGCAGCAGCAGCGGCAGCGGCAGCGGCAGCGGCAGTAATAATACCAAATGATGTTGCCTGACACTGATAATCATGATAATGATAATGATGTGAAAGTTTTCGTATTTGATATTTTAGTTGCATTTCTTGGGCAACACTAACGAAAGCAAAAGCTTTGCGCTTCAGAACGCTGACAGCTTTGATAATTGGTGGCATGGCGGAAAAGGAAGCGCTCATCAAGTCCCTTAACAACAAACATCACACACACACACACACGCACACAGAGCACACACCCTCACATGTATGTATTTATAATAACAGCATTTACTTATTATCCAAGCACAAATGAAACTGGCAATTGAAATTGGTAGTAGCATCAAGCATTACGGCCGTAGCACAGTCGAGTGCCTGGATGGACTGCTGCTGTTGGGTGAGTGGTGGGTGAGGTGGGGTGGTGGGGGAGGTGTGGGGGGTGGGGCGTTTATGTGACTGTGGCCGGAGCTAAATGAAAGTATCAACAGCGAAACTCAATTTGAAACAAAAACAACAGCAAGGCAACAAAAGCAAAATCGCGTTTTATGCACACAAGAAACAACAACAACAACAACAAGAACAAAGAAACAAATGGAAATACAAATATAAATATAAATCTATACATACATATGTATGCATACAGAGCAAGAGAGAGAGAGAGGAGAGGGAGTTGAGAGAGGAAGAGGATGGAGAGAGAGAGAGAGGCGCACATAAGTGCCAGAAAAGGCGCTAAAACATAAGCACACACACACACACACACACACGCGCACACACAAAGTGCGACAGGAACTAAAATATTTGAAAATTCTCTATTGAAATGCGCGAAGTAAACAAAAAAAAACACAATTTTTTTAATGAAACGAAGAAAAAAGTTGACCCAAGCAGACAGCTGAATACGCTTACAAGAAAGATTAGAAAAAGAACAAAAAATAAATAAATAAATAAAAATTAAAAAAAAAAAACAACAAAATATAACTAACTAATAAATATGAAAAAAAAATACAATTTATATTTAAAAAATAACAATAATAAAAACTACAATATTTTAAGTAGAAGATTAAATTAATGAAGATTAAGACAAAAAGCAAAAATAAATCAATAAAAATAAAAAAATAAATAAAAAACAAAAAAACAAATGAAAATACAATAAATATAAAAAAAATGCAAATTTAAAATATATTGTATTTCTTGAATTATTTATTTAAGATTAAAAAACACAAGAAAACAAAATTTTCAAAAATTCAAAAAAAAAATGTATATATATATATAATAAATATTAAATTAATAAATAAAATACTAAAAGAAAAATAGAATTTATAATTTACAAAATTACAATAATAAAAACTTCAATATTTTAATTAGAAGAATAAATAATGAAAGATTAAGACAGAAGAAAAATAAATAAAGAAAAATAAAAATAGAAAAACAACAAATGAAAATATAATAAATAATAATAAAAAATGCAAAATAAATTATATGTATTTCTTTAATTATTATTTAATACTAAAACCAGAAAATAAATTTTCCAAAATTCCAAAAGCCACAAAAGAAACTTTAATGAATATTAAAAAAAAAATTAATTAATTAATAAAATAAAAATAGAATTTATACCTAAATTACCCTAATAAAACCTTCAATACTTTAAAATAGAACATTAAATAATGATTAAAAAGTTTAAAACAGAAGAAAAATAAATAAATAAACATAGAAAAACAACAAATAAATTTTTTTAAAAATTTACAACATATAATAATAAAAATAATAATATAAAATATTTAAAAAATAAGAATAATAATAAATAAAATAATAACAACAATTAAAAATTAAAAAAAAACAAATTTATATAAAAAAAAAATAACAATAAAAAACACTTCAATATTTTAAATAGAAAATTAAACAATAAACTAAATTTGTTTGCTTAAATGGCATAAACAAATCTTGAAAAAATTTCATTATAATTTAATTGTAAAAAGTCAACAATAACAAAATAAAAATATTTTAAAAATAAATTAAAATTAATTTATAAATGGAAACATAAAATAACACATATTATTTTATTAATAGTCAAATTTTGAATAGTCAACCGTAAAGGCTAAAAATTTTTTTTAAATAATAATTTAAAAAATAAATTTGAAAATAATTTAAAATAGATTAAAAATACAAATTTCCTTTTATTATTATATATTAATTAAAAGTTAAAAAATACCTTTATCATTTTAAAAAAAATTAATTTTCGAGACATTTTTTAATATTTTAATATTTAATTTTTATTTTTCCATTAAAGATTACTTAATAAATGTTTAACCCAAATACATTATATAAATTAACAATTATTATTAAACATTAAAATTTTAAATATATAAAACATTTTTGTTACCTTATAATTTTACTTCTATTAATACAAAATCATAAATTAAAACCCAAAAACTCACAAAAATCAAACTACTCCAAGTTAGGGCAAACGTGTTAAAAAAACCCAAAAAAAAAATCAACTGAAATAAAATAAATAAAATAAAAGAATCTCAAGAAAAAACGGAAGTGCAAAGCGTTTCCGATTAGTTCCCTTGTTTCTTTTGATTCTTTTTGGAATTGGGATTTGACATTTTGTACAGTGGGCTGAGCATCATAAACAGATCAAATGACTAACTGAAATATACTAATTTCATTCAATATATTTGAGCATTTGCAACAAATATATATTTTCAATGAATTGTATATTTTTATCTTCCAAAAACATTGAGATCGAAGCATTTAATAAAATTGTATTACATCACATCATTTAATTGCACGATGAGCAACGCTTTCGTGCCACTGTGCACGCTGATCTACAGCGGCGCTTGTAGCGTCAGCTGTCAACAGCACAACAGCAAGAACAACAACAGCAATAACAACATCTGTAGCCGAGAACAACGGCAATCATAATACCGTTAAAGAGGCAGAACATAAACAAAAGTAACAACAACAACTGCAGCAGCAGCAGCAACAGCAGCAGCAGCAATGGAAGCAAGAGCAGAGAAGCGCCGCATCGTAAAATATGCCCAAAAACGAAATTAGATAAAAAAGTGATGAACGATAGAATACCCTGCGCGTGAATGTGCTTGAGTTTGTATTTATGAAAATTGTATCTTTATTTATAAAGAAAATTAACTTATGTGAAATAAATGCTTGTAATTTATTTAAAAACACAAATTCTTAAATAAATTTTATGTAAAATTCCTTTTTTGTATATATGTTTTAATTTTTGTACTATATGATATTTCATATATGTATATATACATATTTATTTATAGATAAAATATATTTTTTATATATTTATTATTAATATATATTTCTTAGAATCATTCAATTCAAGCATATACCTGCTTCAATAATATACCCGCTTCGCTCATTTCATTATGTAGAGAGCATAGATTATTCTAGTTGAAAGCGTGCATTCACAAATTTCTGAAGTGCTGCAATTAGAGCACACGCTAACGATCTCACTCTCACTGTGTAGAATCAATGCTACACGCCTACGCGCTCTCTCTTCTCTCTCTCTCCCTCACCCACTCGAAGAACGATCCGAAAGTTGAAGAAGAGACACGTTTCATTGGAAGCGACAGTCGCTGGCGGCTTTTGGCGCTTCCGTTGTGACAGCGCGCGCGGAAGCAGCCACCACGCAACGTTGTCATCAACTAAGCATCGCCTCTCCCCCTCTCTCTCTCACACTGCCACTCGCTGCCTACCTGCCACTCTCGCTCGGCTCGGCTGGCTTATCGTTTCGGCTCATTGGCAGTGCAAGCGTCTCGTGTTTCCGCCGAAGACAGCTTCAACCTTCGTCTTTGTGTCTGCTCGTTCATCGTCGTCGTTCGTCAATGCTAGTCTGCTGCTAAGTAAGTAATCCCAATCCCTGGAAAAATGCACATAAATTCCTATTAAGGCGCTGGACTGATCACACCAGCACACACACACACACACACACACGCACACACACACACACACAGGGCACACGCGTGTGCTGTGCATTCTGTTGGATTCATTCCCATTCATTCAATGCTTCATTGCTGTGGTAATTGCTTCCAAATGCTTAAATGCTTTCATTGTTGCTGCTGTTCTTGTTGTTGTTCTTGTTCTTCTTGTTGCTGCCTCAATTTCAATCTGCGGCAGTTGCCTCTGCCTCTGCCTCTGCCTCTGCCACCACTCAGTTTCAGTTTCTTTCAAGTTGTTGTTGCTGCATGTCCAACATGTGTCGTCGTCATTGATTTGTCGTTGATGGGCGGCTTCGGCTCAGCTCTTGATGCTGCTGCGCTGCCAGTGCTGCTGCCAGTGCTGCTGTGCTGCCAATCGGCCCAGGGAATGATGAGCGAATGGTGTGTACGTGTGTGTGTGGGAATGGGGAAATAGGAGCATTGTGAAACGTCGCGTCACTGCTGCGCTGCCGTTGCGCTGCCGTTGCGCTGCTTCTTGATACTATTGACATTTGTCTGTCACAACGGCGCAACGGCATTCACATCTGTTGGGGCGACCCTCGTCGCTTTTAGGGGGCGTTGCTCATAAATTCTCGTTTGGTCCTCAAACAATTTGGGCATGAAAACAATTTGCACACACACACACGGGCTGAACGGGCATTTCCCGGTGTAACTAACTGGAAGTCATGGAACTCATGGAAGCGGGCAGCTGGAAGCTCATTTCAGCCTTGCATTCTGGGCCACTCGAAGCGTTTTAATTATGAGGCGGCAACTGTTTGCCGTTGTTATTATTATTATTATTGTTATTGTTATTGCTGCTGACTCTTCTTCTGCTTACTACTCCTCCTCCTCCTTCTCCACTTCATCTTGTTATTGTGTTTGCTTACGTTCTTTGTGCTGCAGCGTTTTCTTATTCTTTCATTCTGCTTTCATTATAATATCTTCTCTTCGCTCTCTCGGCACACTGTGCCAATTTTTGCATGCGCATTTTATTCAAATTTTTAACCTCATTCACAATCACTAAATTTAACAACAACAACAACAACAATGACGATCTCGTGTTGCATTGTCAATCGTTCCTCGAACCGATTTGAGGGCGTCTCTCCCCCTCTCTCTCTCCTTCTCTCTCTCTCTCTCACTCTTTCTCTCCATGGGCGTCATCGTTGTGTGAATTAGTCACTGGGCCAGTGTAACAATTTCCGATGATCATTCCCAGAGAGTGTGAATAATCATGGGGAGGGTTAGTGGGAACAAAATGGGACCAGTAGAGCAGTGTGATCAGAAAGGTCTGGAAGCTCTGGAAAGTCGGGAAACTATGAAAATTCTGGAAACTTTTAAGAGTTGATCTAAATGTGATTGGCGTGCATGATCACGGAGAGTCACAGTGGGAACAAAGTGGGAACAGTTGCTCACGGAAAAACTCTGAAAGCTCAGGAAAATTGGGAAATTTTAAGGAATTGATCACTCGATCACTGAAAAATTCTAGAAGCTCTGGAAACTCTTATGAATTGCTCTAAATGAATCACTGCCCATGGGATTGCAGTGAATGATAACGATGAATGATCACTGCTACAATGGGAACAGTTGTAATGGGAACAGTAAGTGCACAGAATCTGGGAGAGTCAAACGATAGACAAAGAAATCTAAGATCACAGTGACTGATCACGGCTTTGGTAGTCTAAGTGATCACACTAAATGTGAAAGATCGCAGAGGGTGCAAATAACTAGAGAGAGAGATAGAGAGAGAGATAGAGAGATAGAGAGAGAGAGAAGGAGAGAGAGAGAGATAGAGGGAAGAGGAGAGAGAGAGAGAGAGAGAAAGAGAGAGAGAGAGAGAGAGAGTGAGAGAAAGAGAGAGAGAGTGAGTGAGTGAGTGAGTGAATGGTCACACAATAAGTAATGTGAATCGTACTAAGAGTGATCACAGTTTATGTAACTGATCACAAGAGAGTT
The DNA here is from genome assembly GCA_030914345.1 of Drosophila koepferae. NCBI lineage: Eukaryota > Metazoa > Arthropoda > Insecta > Diptera > Drosophilidae > Drosophila > Drosophila koepferae. The sequence goes on from JAUESR010000209.1 coordinate 5,932,151, forward strand.
ACAGGAATCACAGAAATGGGAACTGTAGTGAACAGCATGAATACAGTGATCTCTAGTAATTAGCGTGATAACCATGATCACAGTAATCGCATAAATGATAGTGGAGTGATCACAGTGAAATAGATAACTTGTTTTCAATAGATCAAACTGTGACCTAAACTGTTATTCACATTGCATAGGCACAGTTTAGGTGATCGCAGTTTATGTGAATGATCAGACGAACTGATTTTATTTTTCGATACCCAAAGTATCGAAGTGTGAACAGTCACGCTTTTAGTTAATGCATAAAAAAATATTAAATAAATATATCGTAATAAATAACAATATAAAAGAAATAATTTATTTTTAATTTAAACTTAGTGCCAATATCCAAAATTTCTTAATTTAAATTGTTTAAAAAATATATATATATTTGCATAATTTAATTCCATTTAATTGCAAAGAAAAACTCTTCAAGTGACCCTAATGAACTTCAGCTTGAGTCAGCTGTTCCCACTCGCCGTCACTGTGCCAATTGCATTAACTGTTCCCATTCCCATATAACACTTTCGCAGCGTGCGCGATCGAACATCGATGGCCACCTTTCCTTGTCCATTACAGTTAAGCTTCCAGCAGTGTGTGAAGGAGGGAGAAAGAGAGTGATGGAGTAGGTGGTAGGGGGAACAGCCGCTATTGCAGTCATTTGGGTTGTTTCCGGCTGTTGTGACTGTGGCTGTGGCGGCTGCTGCCATCGCATCTGCTGCCCACCAATCAAGAGCAAAGACGCGGGTGTGCAGAGCTAATTTATGCTTGTATATAATATCACTTAAGCCTGCCCGCTGCTGTTGTTGATATTTATAAAGTCTCTGTCGCTGTTAGGGCCAGTGCAGCGTCGCGTATGTTATCCTTAACAGACGCCGCAGCGACTGCAAACTAGGCGCTGTCGCCGACAGTCGCACAGCCGAATGCGAGAGCACGATGGGAGCACAAGAGCACGAGGCCACGAAGACAACGACCTGAATTGCAAAAGGAATCGTGCCCGTTCGTCTAGGTACGCTTGTTTCGTTGTTGCGTCGCATCGTTACGCTTCGTGTACAATTTTTAGTACACATATGGAGAGCGACAATGCGACAGAAGCAGCAGCAGCAGCAACAGCAACAGCAGCAGTAGCAGCAGCAGCAAACAGCAGCAGCAGCAGCAGCACGCGACTGTGGTGTCCCACAGCGTTTGGCGCTGGGAACAGTTTTCCAGTTGGTGTATTGCAATGCGCTGCGCGTGCCATTCGTGTTGCTGTTAACGCTGGCTGCGCTGTCGACTGTCGACTGTCGCTGTCGCCAACGTTTTTGGCGTTGGTTATGGCGTAGCGCGTGAAACAAGTTTTAGTACGTGTTCCGCCGTGTTAGCAAACAGTCGTTGCCCCAGCGCAAGCAACAAACGGACACTCTCTATCGCTGCATCTCGCTCGCACTGTGTGCTATCCAACGTTCGCCGTCTATTTGTGCGTGTGTGAGTGCGCGCTAATGCCAGTGCACTGTGCGTGTAGGTAACAATGTGTGCGTGCGCGTCTGTGTGCGTGTGTACTGTTAACAACGCGCGGCAAATAAACCGTTAAGCGACATCGCCTGCGAATATGAATATATATATGTATGAGATATGTGCTAACGGCTTCTCATGCATTATTTTTTGTTATCACTTTTTTTTTTACTGTTGCCCAAATAACTAAAAGTTGCAAAAATTCAAAAGAGAAAATTATTTCAAAAATATTTACAAAAAAATTTTGAAAACAAATTTTCCAAATATATCGAAAATTATGTAAATTCAATGCAAAATATATAAACCTAGTGCGAGCGCAGTCAATTTTACATTATATATATATATCGAAATTTTTTGTTCTTGTGCGTGTGTGTGTGTGCGTGTGTGTGTGCAGCTTCCTGTGCAACCGGTCCACAAGACACAGCAGCCGCAGCGCACCTGCAACTGCAACAGCTCACAAATATATTGCAAATCTGCTGAAACAACCAACAACAACAACAACAACAACAACAACAACCAACAACAACAACAAGTTATCGCTTCAAGGAAAACCCGTTTCCATACACAAAACTCGAACACAAGCCGCTGGCCAGGCCCAAGGCCGCAACAACAACAACAACAACAACAAATAGAATTTTGTTTTTGTTTTTTGCAATTTTTTTTTTGTCTATTGCAAAAGCTTTACGCGGCGCCTGCTGCTGCCCCATTGCGGGCATTTTCCTTAAGGTAAGTGATATATCAAGAAGAAACTCTATATATAAATATTTTAAAATTATTTATAGCCAAATATGCACAAATTTCAATAAATTATGTTCGAAGGAAATTTGTAACACAATAAACAACAATTTTAAAAATAATTAAATAATCTAAAAATACATTTAAAAAAGCATAAATAATGCTAAAAAAAATATATAATATAATACATATAAAGTTTATATAGATATATGTTTATATATTTTTAAATGTATTTTTAATTTATTTTAAAATTATTTTTTGTATTTCTACATTTTTTTCAAATTTATTTACTCTGCTAATATAAATATTATATTAAATATATTAAAAAAAAAAAGACAAATATTTTTAGTATTTGAACATTTTGCAAAATATTTTTGCTTTCTTTCCAATAATTTTTAGAAAAAATATGTATATTATATTATACAAATTTTTATTAAAAATTATTATTAATTATATAATTATAATTATTATTAATTATATAATAATATTAAATATATAAAAAAAGAAAGAAAAATATTTTTGGTATTAAAAATTTTTGCAAAATATTTTTTTTTTTACAAATAATTTTTTAATTTATATATATATATATATATATATATATATATATATGATATTATAAAAATGATTATTAATTATTATTAAATTAAATATTATATTATACAATTATTATTAAAAATGATTATTAATTATTATTAATTTATATTACTATACATATTATTTTATACAAATTATTTTTTAATTATTATGATTATTACTATTATTATTATTATTATTATTATTATTATGAATATTTTCATTATTATTATTATTTATTATATATTATATATAAATAAATTTTTAATAAATATACATTTAAATGTAACAAATTTTTTAACATTCAAACAATGTTTAAAATGTTTTCAAAATATATTTAAAAATTTATAAAATTTTTTATAAATTTGCCTATGAAAAATAAAAATATTTGAAGCAAATTTTGTTTTCAATATTCAACAAACTCTTAATAATTAAAAGAAGCAATAAGAAATATTTTGAAAAATGCATAAAAAAGCTAAAATTTCAAGCAAAGAGTAAAGCAATGTGAGAGTGAGAGTGAGAGGGAGAGGGAGAGCAGGCGAGTGGGAGAGAAAGACAGAGCCAAGGCATTGCCTCTGGCTGCGCTGCAAAGTATGCTAAAATTTTTTGCTCAAGCAAAACCAGAACACACACGCACACGCACACATGTGTGTGTGTGTGTGTGTGTGTTAATAGCCATCTCTGTACGCACTTGGCCAATTGGCCAGCATTTAAGCCACATTTGGCTGGCACGCATGCAATTTGAATGACATTTGCATTGAGCCCAGCCAAGCAAAAGGGTTAACCAGCAGCTTCTAACTGGAATTATTCCAATTGCATATTGATATAATGTGCTCATAAGTGACTGTCTCTCTCTCTCTCTCTCCCTCTCTCTCTCTCTCTCTAACTGTGTGTGCATTTGCAATTAATTGTTCGGTTCTCAGTCGAGGTTTGGTGTTAATTTCAGTTGCGTTCCAATTGAATTGGGCTGATGCCAGTTGATGCCAGTCAATTATCTAATTGGATTAACTGTCAATTTTTGGAAAGTTGCAAACACGTTTTTTTCTCTCTCTCTCTCCCCCTCTCGTTGCTAATTGGAGTAAGTTTTTGAACAGGCAAGTGCTTAGGCTATATGTTTATTGGGCTTAAATTCCAATTGGAATTATGACAAGAATAAGTTTAATCACAATTAGATCGAGAAGTCTTATAAGAAATTGAAGTACATTTTGTGTATTGCATAAATGTTTACAGTTAAAGCCAAAGGATTGAGAGAGAAGGAGAGAAGAGAAGAAGGGAAGAGAAGAGAAGAGAGAGAGATAGAACAATTGGAATATATTTTATGTGGCTCATGCTAATTAGAGCACAATAAAAACTGAAATATATACGTTAGATATATATAATCCAACTATATAATCCAATTGGAATTGTAAAATTATTGATATATTTAAAGAAATTCTTGTAAATATTTGTTTATGCACATAACTCTCAATCCAATTGGAAAATACATGCATTCATACTCAAGTAGGAAAACACAATGCAAATAATTTGGCATAAGTCAAGTATGAAAAGTGCTTACAAATATGTGTTCATTAATAAACATTCCAATTGGAATTCATACAAAAGCATTTTACTTACGCTTCTCCTATTAGTAATTTGCATTGCATTGAAGTTAAATGAGAATCTAACCGTAATCTAGTATGCAATCCAATTGGATTTCTTACAATAGCAATTCAGTTAAATTCCAACATTCTATTCATTAAATATATCCGTGATTATACATATTCCAATTGGACACCGATATTTAAATTTGTCCAATTGGAATTGTTTCTTATTTGCTATGCCGTTTAGACCTTTAATTAAACCATTTACTTTATATTTTACGTGTTGATAAGTCCAATTAAACTAGTTTGATATGAATGTGGAATTTTGCGCAACTTTAAGTGTGTCTAAATAGAATTCACTATAATTTCAATTTATATGTTTAGATGTTCAAGTTTCCAATTGGATTTGTGTATATGCTTCATGCTTAGCTAAGACTTTGCAATTGTAAAATTTTTCTTATTAGAACGGAATATTTTTCTATTTATTTCTTATTTAATATTCAGCTAAAAGCAAATTTTTAGCTTTCTTCATTTTCTTATTGCCTCCAATATGAATTTTGATATTTTAAATATTTAATTTAATTTGTCCAATTGGATTTTCGTTGTAATTATGAATTATGTGGCATCAAATATAATTTCGATTACACTCAATTCTGATTAGAGAATTTGATATCTGATTAGAGTAATCAACTTTTCGCATATCTCTTCTCTCTTCTCTTTTCATCTACTTTCTCTCTCTCTCTTTCTCTCTCTCTCTCTCTCTCTCTCTCTCTCTATGTTGCTCTTCTCTCTGTCATTTCTTGAAGCTTTGCTTCGATTTTCATTTGAAACCAAATTCTTGTTAAATTACAAATTTTATTCAGAGAGCTAATTGGCATCAAATTGGATTATATTCGCCTCTAATTTGATTGCTACAAATCTGGCTGCTTAGTTACCTCTCGCTTGCCCTCCTCTCTCTCTCTCTCTCTCTCTCTCTCTCTCTCTCTCTCTCTCTCGTTCTCTCTCTCCTCTCTCTCTCTCTCTCTCACTCTCTCTCTCTCTCTCGCTCTTTACTAACCCTTCAGCATCTTTGGTTTTTTGCTGCTCCACGACCACAACAATGGGGCGCACATTTTACAAAGTGGGCGTGGCTAAGCGCCACAGCCAAAAGTGGAAAAACCTCAGAAATAAAAAAATTTGGAAAATGCATTCAAAATGTTTTTCAAGTGCGCGAACTAAAACACTTCAGAGTCGAGATATATGTATGATAAATAAATATAAATATATATATATATATATATAGATAGTTAGGTATAGATTGATAGATAGATAGATATATCGATAGATAGGTAGATCGATATACGCATAGTTATGACCCTAACACTATAGACTATGAGGAAAATATGATAAACAAAACCAAATTTAATAACAATAACAATAATAACATTAATAATAATGCTAATAAGAATAACAATTGTGCCATTGACAACAAAACTATCAACTCGTTCGCTCAGTGCATGCCAATTTTTGGTTTCAATTCTTCCAATGACTTGTCAACTGTTTAGTGCATGCAAAACTGTGCCGCAAGCAGCAAATGAACTTCAAAGGCAACACATTGCGCTTAATTAACGGCTGCAAACAGCCGCAGGGCTGGAACGCTGGAATGTGGAACACGCCATGAGCTTACTAAACATTATAATAATGATGATGTTGATGATGATGATGATGCTAGAAATGATAATGATTATAAGAATAATAATAATAATTTGAAATGCGCGCAAAAAAACAAAAACAAAAAAAAACAAAAACTTTTCTAATCAAATTAACAGAGAATTTGAATCTGTTGTGTTCGACTGTCAGTTGTTGTTGTTGTTGTTGTAGCATGGCAACTAAGGCAACAACAGCAACAATAAGTGAAAATTATCAAAGTCAATTATGGAGGCACATAAACCAAGTGCCGCAACAAGAAGCTAGTACACTCTCTCACACACACACACACACACACACACACACATATACACATCTACACTCAAGCAAAGCATAAATAATGCTCATCATTTGTTGCTATATTTGGCCAAGCAGCGCGAATGGCAAAACTTTTGCCATAGCCTCAACGATTTAAAGTGCGCCATGTGGTGTGAGTGAGTGTGAGCGAGACGACTGTATGTGTGTGCGTGTGGCTGACCTTGGACTCCTTGCGATCTGTCGGGCGTTGAGCATCGCCATTTGCCGTTGGCATCATATTTATTTATATCAAAATACAAACGCAAAAAGTTCCTGCATAAAACTGAATTACCGGAAATTGGCCAAAAAGCAGCAGCAGCAACAGCAACAACAACAGTAGCAACAACAACAACATCAAAACGAAATGTAGGTGGCCAAAAAGTTTTATTTCTTCTTCGTTTTTTTTTTTTTACCTACTTTTCGCTTGTCTGTCCTTTGCCGCTCGAGCTCTCTCGCTCACGCTCTCTTTGTCTGTGACGCTCAATTGCGCTATGCTCGCGTGGGCTATTTGCGTTTTGACAGACAGCATGTGACGCAGTGGGATATAACAAGCGCTAAAATGCTGTTCAGCTATCTGTCACACACACGCACACTCATACATATACATGCGTATATATATTATTTATAAGTAGTTAAGTTACCTGCACTTAGCCATAGTATCTGCCAGGGTATCTAAGGCCTGCCATCACCAAATATTGGCATATTCTGCTCCTCTTTTTCCTCGGTTTTGTTTTAATATTTTTTGTTTGATTTTTGTTTTCTTGGTATTTTTCTGTATTTTTTTTCCCCTATTTGGTTTTCGGGAGTAAGTAGAAAAACACAAACTAAAGGCGCCGCGTGTGAAGCAAATAAAAGGCAAGAAACTAGCGCAAAAAACTTTTGTCAAAGCCGAAGCGCCGCGCCACTCCGCGCACCAACTCAACGAACAACGACAGGCATACATACATACATACAGACATCGCAAAGGAGTGAGCGGCATGGCATGAGCATTGTGCTAAAATTGAAAAAAAAAAGTAAAAAAAATGAAGCAAAAGGAATGAGCGAAATGGCGGACACAACACAATGCAATGCTAACTAACGGTGCGAGCCTGAGCAAAAGGCGCATTAAAGCAGCGACAAAGAGCTAAACAAGTGAGTTAGACGAGTGCGAGCGAAACGGCACTAGCCAGCGAGCGCCTAGCCGAAAGAGAGTTGAATGTATAAAAATAAAAACGAGAGCTGAAATAGAAAATGCCAGGCAGCTGGCAGTTGATTGTGAAGCCAGCTACACTTGATGCCCAGAACTTCTCTGCCTGCCCATACCGCAGCCTGTCTACCTACCGTATGCCATTTCTCTATTGCCTTAGCTGAGGGCCAGCGCATCATGCAAGTAGTGATGGGAGAAGGGAGGGCAGTTTGGTTACTTGTCTGTTATAAAATGTCTATTTCTTAAATTTTGGGACAATATGTTTTTTCATGTATTTTTTCTTCATTTTATATGAAATGGAATTACAATATTTGAACATGTGTAAATTATGAACGTAAATATTTAGAGTGTTAATCTAACAAAATATTTCATATTTGATTGATATTTGATATTTTTTTATTGTAATGCTTTGGTTTTATAAATTTAATTTTTTTATTTTCTGTTTTATATTATTATTATTTTTTTTCGTTGCTTTAACTTTTGGTCTCTCTCTCTCTCTCTCTCTCTCTCTCTCTAAGCACCAAAATTGCCATAAACTCCAAAATTCAGTTCTAAGCTGCGCACTTGAGCGCAAAAACTTGAGCAATGCTAAAGTCGCAAATCTTGAGATATACTCAAAGATATTTATATATACATATATGTATGTAGATAGTGTGTGCTCTAAGATAGTTGCCACACCCACCGCCCAGCAGCTCGAGTTGAGTTTTTTTTTTTTTTAAGTTGCAGCAGACAAAGTCCCTCGTTGCAGGCTGACCAAAACTTTCGCCTCTGACTCCGGCGTACATATACATGTATATAGCGCCTATATGGCACTAACTATATATGTATGTATTTAGTATATATATTGTGGTATAGGTCGGCTCCTTTGCAGCAAGTTTTACTGCTGCATAGGCGCGTTGGCCATATAAACAATGTGAAGCCAAGCAAAGCGAAACAACAACACGACGACAAACTTTTCTAATCTAAAAAAGCACAAAGCCAAACACAAATGTTAAAAAAAAAGAAAAGAAAACGGAGAGGGAGAGAGAGAGAGTGAGAGAGAGGGAGAGTGAGAGATAGCAGACAAAGCCTGTAAAAAAATAAAATTATCCCATTAAAATTTCATGTCAAAAATATTAAAGAGCAAACGCGCTGTAAATCAATTAATAGCAGCTAAACGACTACGAAATACCCTGGCAAGAATGAAAAAAAAAAAAAAATAATAATAATAATAAAAAAATAAATAAAGAAATAAATGAAGAAAACAAACAAAGAAAATGAAATTAAATAAATAAATAAATATTGAAATTAATTAAATTATATTTGTTTATTTAAAATGTAGTTTTTTCTATAGATTTTTTATTTCCGATTCTCATAAAAATGTTGTGAGCAAACTTAAAGCTTCTGTCGGATATAACGACGTTCCCTTGAGCGTCGTTATAACAGGATTCTATTGTATATAGATGCATTATATAACATAAAAACAGTTGTAGAGTTGCGTATTAAATGTGAAGAGTAAAGGTAATGTGCGCTTAGGTAGGTTATAGCTAGATTTTAGAGGCGCCTGAAGAAATGCCTTTAATAGAGTTGCTCTCATGCGAGGTGTGCTCAGAAAGTAATGTAAAATATTTACTAAATTACGCAAATTCAAGCATGCAAGTATATATACTATATGATATATATAGTATACAATGTCCAATTGTTACTTCTCCATTTGCATATGAACCTTTCCTTTCTTTCCTTTCTGTTAAGCTCTATTCACATCTATCTTAGATATCATTGAGTTCTATATCTCTTACAACACGCTCATCAGTTCCTTGGCCATTACACAACCAAGCCCAAATACCCTCATAAACAAAAAGAAGTAGAAAAAAAAAAAGCTAAATTGCTTAAAGAAAAATGCCCGCTGAGAGCTGCAGCAATAACAAATGAGTTTTAGCTCTGTTGCGCCCACACCTGGCTAGTTAGTGAAGCAGGTGTCAAGTAGCAAAAGGAGTGTAAATACGCATACATCACATTTATGTGTGTGTGTGTGTGTGCGAGTGTGTGTGTGTGCGGGTATTTGTAGCAAATCAGTTGGGAATGCAAAATTATAGCACACTTTCTGGCATGTCTGCAGGCATGTAAGTGTGTGTGTGTGTGTGTGCTTAAGAAACTTAACACACATCACTCACACACACACACACACACTCTCTCTCTGTCTCTGTCTCCCTTTTGGTTATTTTGTTGGCTGTTGTGTCCAAGCCCTTTTGATTGATTATTATGCTAAGTGTTTATGCATGTGATAGATGGAAATATATATATATATATATATATATATATATATATATATATATATATAAATAGCACAGAACTTTCGCTGACTGCAATTAGCTGCTAATGAAAGAGCTGAAACAAATTCTGATATCAAAACTGAGTTGAAGTCAATGCGCTAATCATATTAGTTTCCCAGAGGAAAGCAGATTGAAGTGAAGGAGCTGAATGAAGTGAATGAAAGTGAAATAGGCTAAATATATATCGATTAGTTATATACATCTGTCTCCGTCTCTGTCTCTCTCTCTGTCTCTCTCTCTCTCTCTCTCTCTCTCTCTCTCTATCTATCTCTCTCTCTCTCTCTCTCTCTCCCTCTGTCTTTCTGCCTCCCTCTCTCTCCCTCTGTCTCTCTCCTTCTGTCTCTGTCTTTCTGCCTCCTTCTCTCTCCCTCTCTCTCCCTCTCTCTCTCTCTCCCTCTGTCTCTGTCTTTCTCTGCATCTCTCTCACTCCCTCTGTCTCTCTTGCCCCCTCCCTCTCTCTCTTACTCTCGCTTACTGTCTCTCTCTTTCCCTATCCGTCCTTTTCTACATTTCTTTTTTTCATTTCTGCTCTCGTTTCTCTCTCTTTCCGTCTCTCTCTCTCTCTCTTTCTTTCTCTCTCTGCCTCTGTCTCTGTCTTTCTGCCTCTCTCATCTTCCCCCTCTCCTCCTCTCTCCCTCTTCTCTCTCCTTTCTTCTCTCACCCTCTCATCTCAAACTGTCCCCTCTCCTCTCTCTCGTCTCTCCCCTCTTCTCTCTCTCCTCCCTCTCACGCTCCCCTCACCACGTCTCTCACTCTCCCTCTCCTCTCGCTCTCACACACTCCCCCTCTCCTCCATAATCACTCTCTCACCTCATCCCCCCTCTCCTCTCGTCACTCCCCCCTCTCTCTCCTCTCTCTCCCTCTCCTCATCTCCTCTCTCTCTCCTACTCCTCCTCTCTCCTCCTCTCTCTCCTCTCCCTCCCTCTCCCCCTCCCCCTCTCTTTCTCTCTCTTCTCCGACTCTCCCTCTCTCCTCGCTCATCTCCTCTCCTCTCCTCCTCTCGCTCTCATCTCTCTCTCCTCTCCTCTCTCCCCCACTCTCTCTCTCGCTCTCCCCTCTCTCTCCCCCTCCTCTCCCCTCTCCCTCATCCCTCCTCTCCTCTCGCTCCCTCTCATCCCTCACTCCCCTCTCTTCTCTCTCCCTCTCATCTCCCTCTCCTCTCTCGTCTCCTCGCTCTCTCTCTCCTCTCCTCTCCCGCCGAATCGTCTCCTCTCACCCGACTACCACACTCCTCCTCCCCCCTCTGCCTCTCTGCCTCTGCTCCCAAGTCTCTCCGTCCTCTCTCTGGACTTCTCCTCTCCCTCGAGTACGGATCTCACCCGCTCCTCTCTCCACCTCCCTCCTCCCTCGTCTCAAACTCTCGATTCGGTTCCCGACCTCTCCTCGTTCTCCTCTCCCCCTAATTCCCCAACTCATCTCTCTCGCAACATCATCCTCTCTCTCCTCCCTCTCTCCTCTCTCTCTCTCGCCTAATCTCTCTCTCTCGCCCATCTCTCTCATAATGCATTTCTAAAGAAAATCTTTAATTTTCTTGAAAATTTCACACCCACATTAAACCTTTCAAAAGTCTTTAGCCAGCTGAACTCTGCACTGCATTCCAGGGTATGTACTAGTCGTGCCCGATCCTTCGACTTACGCAAATTCCAGACTCAACAAATTCCTTTTCATTGCTTTTACATAGTATTAAATGGAATTCGATTTCCGAACTAGTTCTCTTGCATGATTGATGTGAACTAGTTCTTTGAGGCGCCTAAGCGTCTAAATGCTCTGTTTTGCATTACGGCTGCGGACAGTAAACAGCATTGTGTTGCATTGTTGTTTATAGTTTTATGTTGCTGTTGTTGTTGTTGTTGTTGCTTTTTTTTATGGTTGGCTTTATTTTGCAGCGTTTATAATCGCGTGCAAAACGCTCTCGCGTTTTTTGGCAGCATTTGCTTGGGGTTTTTTTTTTTAAGGCTCGCTTTGCATTTACAATTAAATGAAGTAGCTGCACTTGTTGTTGCTTTTGCTAGCCCCGCCCACCTTGGGCAGCCCTGTGGGCGTCGCGTTTATGCCTTCAATGGAGCTGGATAAGGATAAACGTTGAGCCATTGTGCATTGATGTGTGACCTATGAACTGACCCCATCAAGCACTCTCAGCCAACCAACTACCCAATCTCATCTTCTGCTAGCCAACCTGCCCCCCCCCCCCCCCCCCCCCCCCTTCATTCACTTCCCCCTCCCCCTTCCACTCAACCGCTGTCTCATTTTGGTCGCTCTGCTTTTGGTCATATCGCATCGTCTGCCTTTCTTTGTGCTGCGCATTCGAATGCCCTGCTCAATGTGCCACGCCCAGCGCCCCCCATACACACACACACACACACACACACACTGGCATACACTACTTAATAATTCAATTCATAGGCCCAGTCACGGGCTGAGCGTCGCATTTGCAGTCGCAGTCACGAATACCAAATTTTCGCTCACATCCTGGGCCGGAGGACACAGACTCCGGCCAGTGACTGTTCCATTCAACCGGGCCACGCCCCTTGGCGCGCAGCGAACGCTTGGCCATTTCACCTGAGTGCCGCAGCCAAGGAAGCAAACAGAGAAAGCGAAAAATCAAGAAGAAGCAGCAGCAGCAGCAGCAGCGTAGCAAAGCAAAGAAATTCACAAACAAAAAGAAAAGAAGAAGCAGAAATTGAGCAAAATATTTGTTGACTTTTATGTTGTTGTTTTATTTTCGTTTTCGTTTTTATTTTTGTATTTTATTTTATTTTTGTATTTTATTTTTATTTTTTATCTTTTTATTTTTTTATTTTGTTGTGCTGTTTGCCTTCATTTGCATATAAAATTTTTATGTTGCGCCCGAAAGCGTTTATTTGCTTTGGCTTTGGCCAACGGGCGCGCTGCAGCCGCTATCAGCGCTCGTCCTCAACTACCGTTAGGTTCGCCCGCACCACTCGCCATTCGCTTAACGGACTTGCGACATTCACATTCATTTTGCGGTCATGTCTAATACAAATAAACGTGCCACACACACACGCACACTAGATAGTCCATAGATGGAGCGCAGTTTGGGCCACGTTTGATGCGGGCTGCGACTCCAATTTTTTGTTTGCCTTCTTTTTTTTTTGTTTTTGTTTTTTTTTTTGTTTTTCGTTCGGCTCATGTTTTATTTTGCGCACATTATGGCAAATCATTTCATTTGATGTGAACAGCACGAAACTAAACAAAAAAGAAAAAAAAAAAAAATTACACACAACAACTAGAGGCACACACACAACACACACACACACACACACACACACACTTGGGCAAATTGAATAACAAGAAAATAAATAACAAACAACAGATTCGAACAATTAGATCATTTGTATTGAAACAAATGTGTACTGATGAAATGGAAGCAATGCAATGGAAGTGAAATATGTATATATAGTTGAATTCGGTTATAACGACCGTCGTTATAGCCGTCATATATCATATAGCCACACAAAAGTCTGTATGGATATTTTAATCTACTCTATCTCTATCTCTATCTCTATCTCTATCTCTATCTCTATCTCCATCTCTATCTCTATCTCTATCTCTATCTCTATCTCTATCTCTATCTCTATCTCTATCTCTATCTCTATCTCTATCTCTATCTCTATCTCTATCTCTATCTCTATCTCTATCTCTATCTCTATCTCTATCTCTATCTCTATCTCTATCTCTATCTCTATCTCTATCTCTATCTCTATCTCTATCTCTATCTCTATCTCTATCTCTATCTCTATCTCTATCTCTATCTCTATCTCTATCTCTATCTCTATCTCTATCTCTATCTCTATCTCTATCTCTATCTCTATCTCTATCTCTATCTCTATCTCTATCTCTATCTCTATCTCTATCTCTATCTCTATCTCTATCTCTATCTCTATCTCTATCTCTATCTCTATCTCTATCTCTATTTCTGATGCATTACTCACTAATGCATCAGAGCGTACTTTCCCTCTGCTTAATCTATTAATCTATCACAATTTTTTTATTTCTAATTTATCTCTTCACATTCTTCAAGCACTGCAAACACATTTCTCTGGCAAATACTTATCAATGCCAAAGACTTGATATTTAGTTATTATTTTATCTTAATAAATGCCAAACTCTGTCACTGCTGCTGAGCTATTGCTGCTGGGCTGCTGTAATTAGTCACTGGCAAAGGCAGCGAATCGTCTGGTTCGGCGCTTGCAGCCCTCTAATTGGCTTAGCAAAAAGTGTTGCATACTTTCGAGCGCCCACAGTTTGACGAGCGTCAGTTGTGTGTGTGTGTGTGTGTGTGTGGGTGTGTGTGTGTGTGAGCCGCAAATCAAATTGCATGTGCACACAGCTTAACTAAGCCACAGTCAGCCACGCCCACTCCGGCCAGCCGAGTCGCCGCGCCTAAGCCATCAAAAAAGCGGGAAATTCGGTTTTACAACGTTAAGCAAATTAAATTTTTGTGTTTTTTTCTGTGGTGCCCAAAAATTGTTAAATGCTGCACACATAGAGAGAGAAAGAGAGAGAGAGAGAGAGACAGAGAGAGAGAGAGAGAGAGAGAGAACCACACAGTCTAATACACACACACACACACTTAGGCATGTTAATTTAGTTATGCTTAAGTATTAAAAAGAGATTTTTGAGCTCATTGAGTCAAAAAAGTTTGGCGAGGCCACAGCTTAAAAACTTTTACACACAGCCAAAGCAACTAAGCGAGCGAGCGAGTGTATGCTAGAGAGAGAGAGAGAGAGAGAGAGAGAGCGGGAGAGGTGATGAGAGTGTCTGACAGGCAGCTAGCGCCAAACTATTTGGGAAATTTGTTTTAAGTTTGATTAAAATTATAACAAGCAGCCAAGGAACTCAAAACAGTTCACTTCCTCTCTCTCTCACTCTCTCTCTCTGTCACTCTCTATATCTTTCTCTTTACTCTTTACTCCCTCAGTTTCCCTTGTCAGGCAGCAAATTAGTTGGCCTTGTCTATATGTAAAAATTGCCAATTGTCAAACAGATTCCAACTAAGCCCAGCGTCGCACACATGTATTCACTCATTCATTCACTCACTCATTCATTCATTCAGTCATTCACTCATTCTTTTCCACTTTACTCTTTGGTTAGCGCTTGTGGTGCGGGCTAAGCTTGATTTTAAATCAATTTATGCGTTTACAGACCGTTGAACCTTTTGTCCTCAACATTATCAAACACGCACTCACACACACTCACACTCACACTCACACACTCACTCCCATTCATATATAAGATATGCACGCGCTTAGTTCGTATTGTCGTTGAAACTGCTTAAATATAAACTTGTTCTTTTATGCTGTCACACGAGCTGCTTGATTTCGCTTGAATACCAAGAAAATTAGTAATCGATAATTATCGTTTTGCTTATTCAATGGACAAATTAAGTCAAAAATGTGAATTAGTTGTGCACAAAACTGTAGCTATAACTATATAACTATAGCAAGATATGCCAATGCTGCCTGGAAAACTTAATCGATTAATCGATATTTAAATGTATTTAATCGAGCTGTGTACAAAATCAATTTATTCAATATGAGTCAGCAAGAGTTGAGCTGTGAGATATATAGATATATAATTTTGAGCATGGAAAGTAATGCAACTTTATGATTTTATCGATATACGTATGTATATCGATATATTCATAGATCGATTGGGATTGAAGGCGATATGCCGCTTTCTTATATAAATTTGTCTACGGATTCAGCGTATTTTGATGACAAAGGGACATAACGCGTTCTTTGTGCGGCCTATGGATATATAAATATATCGATAAATATATATGACTAAATATGTATCGATAAATATATAAAATTGCTTTATTTGCTATCCTCAAAATAAGTTACCTTTATATACATATTTATGTAAGACGTAGTACGTATGTAGTAGTACGATAAATATAAATCGATATATATCGATTAAATTTGTTTTTAATTGCAGTAATTGCAATACAACTTCTTAGCTACATAAAAAATGTAACACAATATTTAATGTTACGCAGAGGCCAAATGTTCGATAAATATCGATAAGTTTCGCACACGATCTCAGCACAAAAGTAGAAAAAATTCAAATAAAAAACAAATATCAACAATTTATGCAAACACATAAATATGCCATAAAATTATTATTTGAATTTTGCATCAATTCTGTGGCATTTATTTTCGGCTGCCTGAAATGTGGGTCAACACATCTCTCTCTCTCTCTCTCTCTCTCTGTGGTGTGGGTGTGCGGGATTGGGTTGGGCGTATTTCATTTTATTTTAGTTTTCATTTTTTCGTATGTTTGTGTTGTTAGTTTGTGGCTTTTAGTAGTTGTTTATAAATTCATACACACTCGCAATTAGCAGAGGACTTTGTGATGTTTTGCTTCCCTTTCTTTTTTTTCCTCCCGTTGTTATATACCCTGAACCCATTTAAAGTTGATATTTGGGGTATGTTTGTTTGGTTAAGGCGAATGGAACAAGCTGTGGAGTAGCTAGAGTAAGGAAGGTGGGGTGATAGAGAGAGAGAGAGAGTGGGAGACAGAGAGGATGGGAGAAAGGTAAGGAGAGACAAAGATAGATAGATAGATAGGTAGATAGAGGAATTGAGAAATAGAGAAATTGGGAAAATTTTATGCAATTTCACTTCTAGTTTGAAATATTTCGTGAAATAACTGGAGAATAAACTCTAAGCAAAATAAAGAATCGATAGAATAGATTAGAAATATCTCCCACAAAAGTCTGCGAATTCAGCTTCTAGTATAAAGCAAAAGAATCTCTCAATCTAAGAAAACTTTACTTGATGAAATATGACAATATTTCTCTTAAGCTTCTCGCACTCGAAATCAGATTTAGCCAAATAATATTTACCAAAAGTAATATATAGAAATAAACTAAATATCCGTTTTTTGCTGTCCGATAAGTTTTATATATAAATATATATATATATATATATATAAGAGTGCAAAACGAAAATGGTGTTCAATGTAATGAGATATCTTGCGCTACGATGTTTTTTAGCTAGATGGGAACATATGTATAAATGTATCTCATCTTTTTTTTTTTTTTTATTTTGTTATTGTTTGTTAATAGTCTCCAAAGTAGGCCAACTCCCAGTGCTCTTCGGCCTGGAAGGGTCCTGCGACGAGGCATCTCTTTGGCGTGCAAATTCCAACTAAGTAGTCCCTAATGCTGTGCGTATCACGATAATAGAGAATTCTCATACAATCTTCCAACAAATTGATGACCTCCGGCAATGTGAAATCACGATGAGGCGGCTTCCGAGCGTATATGATCGGTGCGGCGATCACACGACCAAATCCAGTGACAGACACGAAACTTTGATAGGCCGAACCACGCCCGTTGACAACACCGAGAAATGGTTCACCATTTATATCATTACCACCCATGACCACTTCAACATCAAGGGGTTCCTTTGCGGAGCGACGATTGTAAAGTTCTCGTGTCACATAACTGAACATAGCATCTGCAGTTATATAGTAATTATCGTCAAGAATATCATCTTCGATGGCTCTCTCCTCGATTACTTTCAACAATTGCTGTACATCAGCAAAATCTCCACCAGCTCCCATTACAATATTTTTATTGATCTTTATCACGCGATGTACCTCCTGATAACGGGCATTGTTCCCATAGCTGACGAGCATATCGGCCGCAATCACAACGCCCTCATTAAATTGTATACCCACCACCGAGGAAGCAGGTGTCATGGAATCTGAGTGGAAGACTGGATGCATATTCTTTGCACACGTCATATTTCCGAAATGTGACTAAAAATTAAATGTGAATTAAATTTTGCGACACTAAAAAAAAGTATATAGCCAAAACACGTATTGTTTTTTTATTAAAAAAAAAAAAAAACATTTAACTCGAAAACTTCTATATGTATAATGAAATGATATTGTATTGTTTCGAATAGGTAAACTTTGACCAAAGCATGGCATACTGAGAGTTGACAAATTTCAGATATTCAATTTGAGTTTGTGAAGCTAAGGTGTTTTTAGTGTTGCTTTCGCTTTCGACCTTATCGATAAAAAAATGGATTAAAATTCATAATAATTCGAAATAAAGAATTATATTCTGCACACATTTACATCTAGTCAAGTGATACTTCCAAGGAGAGCTGTATATTTTGCTGTGAAATAATATAAAATCTTTGATTTTTCCATGGGTCTCTAGGCTTCGTTATCTGAAAGGAAACTCAAGCCATTCTTGCTGCTTTTTTTTAGGCCTGGGCGCTTTCATTTTCCATTTAAAGCTCAATTATGAAAAATCGATAAGAATCGATAAAAACTATAGAAACATCGATATGGAAATCAATTATGAAAAATCTATAAAATTTATAAAAAATCGATAGAGATCAATTATTTATAAGAATCGATAAAAATCTATGGAAATCAATTATGAAAAATCGATAATAATCGATAAAAATATATAGAAATACATTATGAGAAATCTATGAAATTTATAAGCAAAAAAATCTATAGAAATCAATTATCTATAAATGTATAGAAATCAATTCAATTCAAAGGCTTTAAGAGCTGAGTTTTTAATTGATGGTATTTTTGACTATATCTGAGAGCATATTATGCAGATATAATTTAATATATATATACATATATATACGTATATCAAGTCAAGTTAGAAAACAGACTCGCTGCACAGGGTCTACAATATTTGCCTGTCACACTGTGCAGTCTCTTTAAGAGACTCTAACGGAAGCTAGCTAATATGTGAGATATTTAGTGCAGAATATAAAAACATATACATATATGTATATATGTGTTTGTAGTAAAACAAAAACCTTTACTAACTTCTGCTAACTTGCTTGACTTTTCGCATAGCTCATATTGAGCGAGTAGCAACAGCTGCTCCTGCTCCTGCTACTGTTGCACCTCCTGCTGTTGCTGAACTCGTTTTTTTGTTGCAAAATGTTGTTGCCTTTTGCTGTGTGGCCACAAAATATGCTTTTGCACACATCAAATATGTTGAAAATGCTTATTGAAACAAGCGACAACAAAAGTAACTAAAAAACAATGCAGCAAGTGCGTAGATTGACTGCACAATGCTCGTTCAGCGATTCAGAAGCAGCTGAATTTGTGTGAAATCTTCAAAGCTGTGCTTAGATGCCAGCTTAGATCATGTATGGACGGTGCTTTGCAGTGGATTTATTTATTTATTTAGCTAGCTTTAGTTGTGGGAGAGAATAAATTTTATTTTTAAATTTATTTTATGTATTAAATATAATTTTAAAAATGCATTTTATTAATTTTTTTAAAATTTATGTTTATTTATTTATTTCATTTGATTTTTTTTGTAAATTTATTTTTATCTATTTTAATTTATTTCTTACTTATTTTAAATAATTTTATTTAAAAAATTTTTTTTAAAATTATTTTTTTAAAATTTTATTTCTTAATATTTTGAATTGATTTTATTTTTTACTATTTTTTTTTTAGTATTTTTTTAAATTAATTTATTTTATTTTATTTCTTAATATTATTATTATTATTATTATTTAGTTTTTTTTTTAAATTTATTTATTTTATTTTATTAATAATATTTTGAATTGATTTTATTTTGTACTATATATTTTTTAGTATTCAATAATTAATTTTTTTGTGTTTATTATTTTTTTTTCAATTAATTTTATTATTTATTTTATTAATTTATTTTAATTTTTTTATTGTATTTGTTTAATTTTTATTTAATTTAGATTATTTTTTTATTCCTAAAGTTATTTTTATTATATTTTTTTTATATTTTTATGGTTTTTTTATTATTATTTTTCTACTGCAATCCTGGCCCATCTAAAAATCTGAAAATGCACTTTACCACGCGCCCCCCTAAAAATAAATATAAATATATGTAAAATTGATTTATTTCACATTATGCTATCTACATTCATAGGCGACTTTATGATTTAGTATATCCCTTAAAACTATATAGCAAACTCAGCCACTCTTATCACAGCACGAACGGGCAGCAGACAGCAAAGTTTTATGTTTATCAAGCGACAACCAAATTAATTTTGTTGCGGGGGCGTAACACTCAATTCATAATAACAACAACAACAACAAAATAATATGTTGACATGCGTGTAGTTCCATTATTATTACTACTGTTGTTGTTGTTGTTTGTGGCTGGCGCAACAAAAATAATTAAAATCCAAATAAAATGTTAAGTGCGCAAAAAAGACACACACAAAAAAAAAACAATTAAGAATGTTGCAGGCGAGCGCTGCTGACGGCATGATACTCGCTCGTGGCAAAAAAAAAATAAAAAATAAAAATACATATAATAGTAGTAATAATAAATGATGAAAATAAAAATTTAAAATAATGAAAAATACATTGAATGATAATAAAAAAAATGTATATAATAGTAATAATGAAAAATAATAAAAAAAGCTTCTTCACTGAAATAAATATATTGTTATTGTTATTAAAAAAAAAAAAAAAAAATAATAATAATAATAAATAATTTTAAAAAATACAAACTGAAAAATACATACTGAAATACAGCATTTGAAGTATTTTTACAGTATTTTACGGAATTTGTTACTGTGTTTGTACAGTATTCATGCAGTATTTAATGACACTTTGGCTGTATTTGATAGTATTTTTAATGCAATAAGATGTATGGATAGATGAAAGATGGACAAACGAAGAGATGCACGGAAGGAGCGATGGATGTAAGGGCAGATGAATATATAGTTATATGAATTATATGTTATATGAAGGGACAAGTGGACCGATGGACGAATGGACAGATAGATATATAGATAGATAAACAGATGGAGGGAGAAAATGGACAAATGGAAAATTCGTCAACGAATAGACAAACAAGCAGAAAGTCCGATAGATAGATGGATAGACGGACTGAAGAACGCATGACAGTATGACAGACAGACTGTAGACAGATAGACAGACGAAGGTACAAGCGGCATACGGATGGATGAACTCACGGTCTAACGGACAGGCAGACATATAGGCGAACAGCTAGACAGACATAGGTAGACTCACATTACTCGCACACCAATATACTCTATTCGCTTAATGAGCGAGCATAGATATAAAAAAAAGTTTGCAAATAAATAACAATAAATGCAAAGAAACAAGTATTAAAATACAAAAAAAAAGGGAAAAAATGCCAGCGCATTTAAGCAAATAAATATTTTTTCAATTAGTTGCATGCTGGGCGTGGCAGTGGCCGAATGCCGAGTGCCGAATGCCTGATGCTGTAATAAGTAGCAGCAACACTGGCAGCAGCAGCAGCAGCAGTAGCAACACTGGCAGCAGCAACACTGGCTGGCAGCAACTGTAACAACCGGAAATGCGCCATTGTTAACGGCTCGCCGCCTTCAGTTGGCGTCCATTTGGTGCTGTCGCATAAGCGCGCTTAATATTTTACATGGCTATGGCAATAAAAACTCTATTATTATAAATATTTAACAATTGTGACAATTGTTGTTGGTACGCGACACGCTTAACGCTCATTGTCCTTGTTATCCAAGCCAACAGCCGTTATTCCGGCACGAACTCAGACCCGACTGCTCCAGCCCCCAAGCGCCCAAGCCTCCAAGTACCAAGCTCCACGCTCTGAACTCGCCACCCATTGCCACGTGGCAATGCGTGCTCAGCAGCTGCAATTTTCACGCTGCACGCTCGTTGCGTTTTAAACGAGTTAATGTGACACTGTACAACACTGCCACACACACACACAGAGAGAGAGAGAGGGACTGGCACAGCTGCTAGTTTTTAGTTACCTTGCTCCAGACTCGATTACACTTTCAACAACAAACCATAAACGTTTGCCCCGTGGCAGCTAACATAAATTAGATATGTGCCACTTGCAAAAGTGGCATGGCCTCTTAGCCAGTGTTGGTTAACGGTGCTATAACAATTTGTGCCCTATGTGGCTTGTCAAGCGTAAAGTCAACTAATTAATTGGTTACATATACGCAGACGTTATCCAACACTGCTTAAGTGTGACTCAAGTCTTGAGATGATCGTATTTTTTTTTTTTTTGTGAACTCAAATTTTTCAGATTTACATTACACAAATTGCAGCTCAAGTACAGTAAATTGCTGTCGTTGTTCAACACTGTTTTGCATAGCTTATTAATGGATTAATTAAGAAATTTGTAACACTACTCATCACTTTTCATTTCAAGTAGTGGGAGTCATATATAAAGTCAGATTGAGTCTCCTTTTCAAGCAAAGCAAGTTTTCATTGTTATTCAACACTGTTGAGATAGTATTGAACTGTTGAGATATCTTAATGTTATAGACGTTAAGCACTCATTTAGCTTTCAGTTCAAGTAGCTTAAATGTTTTGTGAAGCAATTCCTACCAGTCCAACTCAAGCATCAGCTAAGCTTACAGCTTTACCCAACACTGTTAGCATTTAGTTGCTGCATTTAAACACTGAATACATCCCATTAGCTTTCAGTTTAATTTGAGATCTATATACATGTAAGAGCATAGCAAACAACCCAAAATTGTGACATTACCCAACACTGTTGGCTGCTCTTGGACATTGCACAACACTGTTTACATATTCTTAGACTAAGCGCTGCTTCTTCAAAAGCAATTCAAGCTCAGACTCTGCTCTGCTACTGAATGCACAGCAAATCGAGCGCTGCCATATCGGGCTGCATTTGACAAGTGGCAACACTGTTTTGCCTAAATGGCAACGCGCGTAATTATAGGTTTCAGGCAGATCGGCCATGCCATAAATGGCTTAAAGCCATTTGCTGTGCAGCAATTGAATGCGAAATGCGGCCCGATTTTAACTTTGATTTTCAAAGCTATCTTTCTCTCTCTCTCTCTCTCTCTCTCCTCTCTCTCTCACTCTCTCTCTGCCTCTTTTTGGCAGTGCATAAAATGCGTAGGCTCTGCATCGAAATTGAATTTAATGCGTTCACATTAATTCCATAGTCGGCCGCACGGCACGATTGCCACGCCCCGACACCGACGCCCTCCCCCTAACGGACAGATCGAAAAGAAAACGTGGAAAGCTGGCTAGCTGGCTGGCTAGCTGGCTAGCTGCAGGACAACAACAGCTAACGCGTGGCCATGGCATGCATTATGCAAAATGACGGCTGATTATTTTTGGGCGGCTCATCAGCGTCGAATGCAATTTTAGCGTTTGGCGAATCGAGTCGAGTGTCGCGTGTGGCAAGTGACAAGTGGCAAGTGGCAAGCGACGACTTGTGCCACAGCCAAATATTTGGCCAGACCGTGCCGCCGGATGATTAATATGCATGGTGACACGACCATTGACGGGGGGACACGACCAGGAGCAGCAGCAGCAACAGCAGCAGCCAGCAACGCATCAAATTGAAAACCCCATAAAACACTCAATTTATTTAAATTGCATGTGATTGACAATCGAACGCCGCCCACTGCTCTCATTGTAACAATAACAAATTTCGCTGTCTCAGCTGCTGCTGCTACATCTTCTTCTTCTATATATGTATATATAAATATATATTTTTTTTATTGTCTGTGCGTTGGCATTGAGGGGCTGGGTGTAGCTGCTGATTAGCCAACCAGGACACGTAACGCGTGGCAAAAGCAAAGGCGACAACAATAAAAAAAATTGAATATGAATGAGGCAGAATCAAATGCAAAGATCAACGGAGTAAATGAAGGCGAACTAGCGAATACTCTAGAAAATAATTATGAATGTTAATGCTAATGATAAAGGTAATGTTAATGAGAATCAGAATTATAATTAGAATGCCAATGCCAATGACAATAATAATGAGAATGAGAAAATCATTATTAGAATGCCAATGCCAATGCCAATGCCAATGACAATAATAATGAGAATGAGAAAATAATTATTAGAATGCCAATGCCAATGACAATGACAATGACAATGACAATGACAATGACAATGACAATGACAATGACAATGACAATGACAATGACAATGACAATGACAATGACAATGACAATGACAATGACAATGACAATGACAATGACAATGACAATGACAATGACAATGACAATGACAATGACAGTGACAATGACAATGACAATGACAATGACAATGACAATGACAATGACAATGACAATAAAAATAAAAATAAAATAAATATAACCTTTAAAGTCAAGTTAAGAACAATTTTAAAGAGATTTTCAAATGCATTAAGTTGATTACTTTACGAATCGCGAGACAAAGTCAATGTGCCTCAGACGTAAGCACGCGTCGTGGGGGCAGGAGTTGTGGGATGGAGGCCAGTGGGAAATGGGCGTATTGGCGGAAGCATCATACGCCCAGTTCCTCTGATGCGCTCGCATTTGTCATAAACATAACTCAGCAATTGCCCACGCCCCAATGCGCCCACGTACGCCCATCAATTGTCATTTTTATCAGCGTTCCATGTCGCGTTCGTAATTTTTTGGCTTCTGTGCGTGGAGTGAGAGACGCGAAGCATGGAGCAGGCAGAGGAAGCGGCGACTAGCGAATAGCAGTGGAGCACCCTGCATCGACGGACAGTGGCACCACACACACACACACACACACACACACACAAATACAGCATATACCGTATTTGGTATTATTGACGCCTCTCCTGCTGCTTAGTCAGCGTAACGCTGCCACGGCGCTGCGTTGCGGCGCAGCTGCCGTTGCCGTTGCTGTTGGCAGCGTCGCATTAAAATTTTAAAATGCGTGCGCCATTTTTTTTTTTAAATATATATTTACTTTTTTTTTTTCTTTATTTTCTTTTTTTTGCGTTCATTTTGCGCTCTGCTTGCCTTTTACGCTGCCGGCGGCGCTGCGCGACGCTCAGCCCGCTGCTTACGTTACGTATTACGCCTTCGCATTGTTGTTGCTGTTACTTTCTGTTGCTGTTGTTGGCGCAACAATTGCCAGCCGAATGACCGGCAAAGCGCAAACACAGAAACAAACAGAACCACACGCACACACACACACGCACACGCACACTCAAACAGAGCAGAGTGCGAAGCCTTCAACTTAAAGCTTTAAAATATTTACCGTACAATCGCAAGCTTCCGTGGGTAATTAAAGCACTTCGCTAACGCTGCTGCTGTTGGACAGCGTTGGCAGAGCAACAAAGAAAGTGAGGGAGTGGGAGAGAGGGAGAGGAGCGTGGCGAGAGGCAAAAGGAAAGAGCAAGGCGTTTGCTGCGTTGGCTGCAAAGCTTCAAGTTAAATACCAAATGCTCAACACTGTTGCTTGTTTGCACTGCTTTGGCTGTGTGCGCGCGCGTGTGTGTGTGTGTGTGTGTGTGTGTGTGTGTGTGTGTGTGTGTGTGCTCATGTGGGCGCATAAGTAAAAGCCAAACGAATCCAACTTCAAAGCTTTGACAGTTTTGTTTTTGTTACATTTGGTGTGTTCTTAACATTTATAAACCCAATACACAACACACATCAGACAGTTAACATATGTATGCACGCACATACATATATAC
>JAUESR010000209.1:5960000-5968351 GCA_030914345.1 Drosophila koepferae
CGACAACAAAACTAACGACTGCGGCACGCCGCCGTCGCCGTCGCCTTATCAGAGCAGCCTTAACAGCAAAATGCCAAATGGACGTTGACTGCATGGGCAGGGGATTAGCAAAAGGGTGGGGGGGTGAGGCAAAGAGAGCTTCTGGCATAGTGCTACAAACAATTTTGATTTCCTTTCCATGGGTCTCAATTATTAATGAGCCACAGATACATAAAATTACTTTGGACAGAACTACGTCGCGTTTGTGTGTGTGTGTGTTGGGGGAGGGAGGGGGGTTAATGCTACTAGCAGCAGCCAGAGCTACAGTCAGAGCCAACGTACAGATGTCTAAAGTGTATGCGGCACGCGAACGCACACAAAATAAATAGCCTCCAAATTCTTCAAAAAGTAAAACATGTTTCGGTCAAGGGAAATTATGAACAAAAACAAGTAAGAAGAAGAAGAAGAAGTAGATGAAATTTCTGATTGGGCAAGTAATATATTTGAAAAAAAAAAAGTGGATTT
The DNA here is from genome assembly GCA_030914345.1 of Drosophila koepferae. Lineage (NCBI taxonomy): Eukaryota > Metazoa > Arthropoda > Insecta > Diptera > Drosophilidae > Drosophila > Drosophila koepferae. The sequence goes on from JAUESR010000209.1 coordinate 5,960,505, forward strand.
AATGTCTTTAAGCGTCACTGAAATGCATATGGATATATCAATGGTAGAATTGAGAACTTATATTAGTTATTCATTATACCCTGAACCCATTGAAAATGGGAATACAGGGTATAATGGTTTTGTGAAACTGTATGTAACAGGCAGGAGGAGACGTCGCAGAGCCCATAAAGTATATGTCGGAGATGGCTCGGATTCCATATTTTCTCTTCTTAATTCGCCACGCTCTATCACGAATTCCCTGTAATTTACTTAATTCTCTTTGCGTTGAACTTCTTGAATGTTCTGCCCCAAACATTCAAGTCATCATTATAGACCTGCCAATTCCGTCTTTTCTTAATAACCAGGGACTACGTGCAGCAGAAGTCAATTTGAGTATGAATAGTCCTGCCAACTTAGGTAACTACTTCGATACCTCTCTAACAATGTCAAGGCACGATTATAAACGCGCTACGACATATATATATTCTTGATCACAGCAGAAAAAAATATGTTGATTGAGCCCTATCTGACTGTCCTTCCGTCCGTCCGTCTGTATGAGCGTCGAGATTTCGGAAACTACAATAGTTAGAGAGCTGAAATTTCACATGAACACTCGTATGCTAGTAACGCAGTATGAGTTTTGTTTTTTTTTTTTTTTTTTTTTTTCAATAAATCCCATTTTCAAATTATCGATAAAAAATCGAAAATTTGTTGCCATTTTTTACGTTTTTTTTTTGGCATAAACTCTACACCATTTGAGTTAGAGACTTCAAGTTTATATATTTATATAGATATTATGAATACGCAGATTTTGGATGTCACGACCCCCCCCCTCGCCACCACTATGTAAAAAACGTATTTCAAATACTAGAGACTTGAAATTCAGGAAATTCACACATTTGGATTTGGATTTAAAGATCATCCATCTAGGAATGGAGTTATGCCTATATTTAGACGCCTGTACAAATTAAAGATCTGGATTCTGTCTATCTATATCAATATCCATATCTATATCTATATCTATATCTATATCTATATCTATATCTATATCTATATCTATATCTATATCTATATCTATATCTATATCTATATCTATATCTATATCTATATCTATATCTATATCTATATCTATATCTATATCTATATCTATATCTATATCTATATCTATATCTATATCTATATCTATATCTATATCTATATCTATATCTATATCTATATCTATATCTATATCTATATTTATATCTATATCTATATCTATATCTATATCCATATCTATATCTATATCTATATCTATATCTATATCTATATCTATATCTATATCTATATCTATATCTATATCTATATCTATATCTATATCTATATCTATATCTATATCTATATCTATATCTATATCTATATCTATATCTATATCTATATCTATATCTATATTTTAGTCTAATTTAATAGAAAATATCTCTATATACTATATGCAATCTGCTGCTACTCAATCAGTCAATCAGTCAATCAATCAATCTACACAACTAATTATGCCTATTACCTAACTACGACTGCAACTAAAGTCAAATGGAGTTTATGCCTATTAAAGAAAGAGCAAACAAATTGCTAAATAAAAACAAATAAAAACGCATTTAACAGCTGCGGCAATTGGGCTCAAAGTGTTGCTGTAGCAATTTAATATAATTGGTCAATCACTCAGTCAATCAATCAATCACAAAACTGAGTGAAAAAAAAAATATATATAAATATAAATAAATAAATATATGTGTAGATGCACAAAGCGCTGACTAAATAAATATAAATAAACAAAATATATTTCATGATGCGCTGATGGACAGACGGACGGACGGACGGACGGACGGACGGACGTGGCATACGGACGGACAGATTTGGTTGGACGTTGTCTATTAGGAAAATGACGCTTAAATGCGCGCATCAAAATTAATAATTCATTTTCTGCTGTTGGCCGTTTGCTTTGGCATTTATATTCATCACAAATATATTTCATTGCCTACTTTTGCGCGCTCGCTCGCTGATAGGCGACGTGACATAATTAGCTGGGCGTGGCTCACTGGGCGTATAATATTAATTTCCACTTAAATGAAAAATTATGCTCAATTTCAGTCAAATTTATGAGGCAACACGAGCAAGAAGCAGACAGCGCAATTTTCGCATTTTCTTTTGGCTTTACTTTTGTTTTTTTTTTTTTTTTTTGTGATTTTGGCTTTCCTTTGGCTTTGCACATAAATCTCGTAACGCTAATAACAATAACAATAATAATCAGCAGCTCGAATGGCTCGAAGGGCGGCGACAAACATTTATGATATTAGCCCAAAGGGCAGGGCGGCAGGTGGGCGTGGCAAAGGTAGGCCTGAGAGCAGCCACAGCCTCTGGTGCCCATGTAATGCACGGCTATCGCTAGGCGATTAAAATTTTGTTATTAATTACATGAACAGAGCCGAGTAATATATTTCAAATTCCCTCTCACTCTCCCCCTCTCTCTCTCTCCCACCACCCCCTTAAGCTTCCTCTTCCAGCATTGCGAGCTGTTAATGTGCTGGGGATTAGTGCATTTAGAAATGCATTTAAATCACTTACATGACATTAAGTGCGATTCGAAATTGTGATATGAATAGCAAATGCATATTAAATTTCAGTAAAATGCATACGATTTGGCTCGGCCAATTGAGCAAATCTGCTAGCTATATATATATATATATATATATATATATATATATATATATATGTATATAGCTAAATGTTATATCTAATTACCGTTAACTGCATATTGAATATGATTTATATGTGCATATATATTTATATATATTTATATATTTATATATTCACGCGTCTAAACATCATTTGAAATGCATGCGAAATGCGAACGCATCGATGCGGCTATCAGCCGCATTCATTATGCAACAACAACATTTTGGCAATCGTTTAATTTCGATGCGTTTGCAAAACACACAGAAACAGCAGCAGCAGCAACAACATTGGCCAAAAGCCGGCGAGCAGTGGCTAAGCGTGGAATTGGCCAAAACATTCTCAGTTTGGAGCTGAAAATGTTTGACATGATTCCAATTGAATTCTGCATCTGCCTCTGTATCTTGCACAAAATCTCTCATTTTCTTTCACTATTTTTCGCTCACTCTCTCCCTCTCTCTCTCTCTCTCTCTCTCTCGCTCTCGATCTGTCTCTATATCTCGCCCTCGTTCGTCATCAATCTGTCCAAGTCTCTGTTCCTCCCTTTCTTCTTTACCTCTTCTCATTCTCATTCATTGGTTTTTCTCAATTATTATATTTCTCTGCTCTGTCTCTCTTACTCCGCTTCTCATGCTCCTGCTCTATATCTATATCTCTCACACTTTTTCTCCATTGCCTTCCATCAATGATTGTTTTTATGAATATCATCTCTCTCTCACTCTCTCTCTCTCTCACTCTCTCTCTCTCTCACTCTCTCTCTCTCTCTCTCTCTCTCTCTCTCTCTCTCTCTCTCTCTCTGTCTGCCTCTTGCTCTCCTTTATTCTCTCTCCCATTATATCTATAATCCCTCTTTCTCTCTTTATGTCTCACTCTCCATTTCTCTTCTCTTATCTATCTCTCTCTCTCTCTCTCTCTGTATCTTGCTCACCTTTGTTTTCTGTGTAACATTATATCTATAATCCCTCTCTCTCTTTATGTCTCTCTCTCTCTCTCCTTTGTTTTCTCTGTAACATTCTATCTCCACTCCCTCTCAATCTCTCTCTTTCTTTCATTCTTTTCTCTTTCTTTCTCTTCTTCTTTCTCTCTCTTTGTGTCTCACTCTCCATATCTCTTCTTTTCTATCTCTTTCTGTATCTTCCTCTCCTTTGTTCTCTCTCTATAGCACTCCCCCATTCTATCCTCTCCTCTCTCTCTCTCTCTCTCTCTCTCTCTCTCTCTCTCTCTCTCTCTCTGTAATATATGCATATAGATCATATTAAGCTTATTATCCTCTATTAAAGTCAACCTCTCTCAGTACAAATTATGCCCCTTTCACACACAGCCGCACATTGGCGCCCAAGCGACCCGCCCCGCCTCAACCCACTTAGCCCCATCGACCATCCAGCAAATAGACAGCAATTTGCTGCAACGTGTATTATATAATTGGAATTGTGCAAATCATTTCACACTTTACACATTTTCACACGCCTCCCGCTGCCGCCAGCAGCCCCCTTGCACGAACTGCGCATTTTGCTTGCCATAATTTCTATCAGAAATACAACAACAACAACAACAACAACATAAATGCCGCTGGCTTTGCACTTTTTGCATTATTTTGATTACTTTTATAGTGCCAGATACCTCGTATTTAATGAGAGCGAGTTGAATGGGCTCGTTTGTGGCTGAAAGGTGAACGGAAAAGTGTTTAGCTCAGTTTGTTTCGTATGCCCTTCTCCCTCTCTTTCTCACTCTCCCTCACACTCTTCATGTGTTACTCATGAAAATCACATAGAAAGGCAATAAGTGATTATTAATTTTTTCTCTCTGCCTCGATCTCTACTTCATTGCACCACTCTCTCTCTATATGCTGAGATCTATCTGACTATCAGCCTATCTCTCACTGTTTTTATATATGTGCATATATGTATCTATCAATATATCTCTCTTACTTTCTCTATATATATCTGCCTCGCTCTTTTGACCTCTATATTTGTCTATCTCTCATTCTTTCTATATATTTAACTGTCTTTCCTCATTCTCTTCTCTCTCTTCTCTCTCTCTATATCATCTCTCTCTCTCTAGGCTAAACTGTCTATATTTCTAGCACTTATTCACGATCTCTGTTTGTCTCTCTTATCACGGTACCTCTTGCGCACGAGACGGGTAGTAGAGGGGGGAACCAAAACGCGCCAGCAAGCATGCAGGGGAGCGCGCACGGGCAGGTCGCGAGCGCGCGCGCGGGTAGGCGCGCGAGAGGGCGCAGCGAGCGTGCTGCGCGGCGAGTCGCGCGAGCGAGGAGATTTGCTCGCGCGCGCGCGAGACGCGCGCGTAGCGAGCGCGGCGAGCGGGCGGAACGGACGAGCACTAATCTCTGTCTCTATCCTATATATTTCTTTATCATCCCTCTATCACTCTTAGCCAGTTCATCTTCTATCTCGTTGTCTCTGTCTCCTTCTTCTTCCCATGTACGCCGCGCACTCTCCTCTCTCTCTCTATCACAACTCTCCACTGTCTCTCCCTATCGCTATTGCCTCTCCACCTATTGTACAGGTATCTAACCATCAACATTTACTTGTTTTCGCTCCATTATTCTCTTTTAATATTTGTTTTCATTTTCATTTTGTGTTTTCAACTATTGACAACGGGCAATTGAAGCTACAATTTTCCTTCTCTAGTTTTTAGAAATCCTTTTTTTCCCTGTTTTGTTACATTTATTTTGATCGTTTTTGTTGTTGTTATAAGTGTTGGATTGTCAATTGCTTTGGATGTTATTTGAAATTTTAGTAGCTTACCGTGTTTTAGCCAACGAAAACACCGTTATACATCGATAAAACATTGATTTAATTGACGATTTCCACTTTTTCTTCTCATTGCAGGTGAAGTTCACCACTGGACAACGACAAAAGCTGTTGTTATAGAGGAAGATATATATATATAATATCGTAGAATATATCGACCCACACGTCTCTAAGGTAAATTTGCATTGTTATAGATATGTAATGGGATTTATATAATTATAATTTATGGTGTGCAGCAGGTCCTTGTGCAGCTGATGCTCCACAGATTGTTGTGTTACTTAAATATAAATCCGATTCCCTTCGGGAAGATCCTCGTGGGTATTAACAACCCCAAAGTAATTTCAAACTGATTGAAAGTTTGCGTCCGTGGTGTTTGGGGCGCTTGCAACGAGGGAGAGCGGAGGCGGACGAGGAAGAGTTACTAGACTCGGGGCAGAGGCTCACAGAGAGCGGCGAGAGGCCAGAGGCCGATGCCAGAGGGGGGAGTGAGGGTGAAAGAGGCCAGACGCCATAGGCCATAGGCGAGATACATGGCCATAGTCAGAGGCCAGATGCCCTGAGTCCATGGTCCATAGGGCCAGAGGCCATTATTCCCACTATTCCATATTCATATTCCATATTCCATTTCCATATTCCAATCCATATTTCAGATTCCAGATTCAATTATTCCATAATCCAGATGCATATTCCATTATTCATTTCCAATCCATATTCCATTTTCTATTTCCAGTATTCCAGCTGTCTTATCTCTCTTTCTTAGAGCAAGATTCGGCTTGAAAATGAGAATGAAATTTTTTTAAATAAATTTAAAGAAAATTTGTGTGTTTTTCCCGACTCCACAGCAGCATATATCTTACTTAACCTATGTATATATAAATGTTAATATAAAATTTTTTTTTTCAATTATGAGTAAAAGCTAAACTGTTAATTTTCGAATTCGAGTAACAATGCCCGCCTCATGCCACAGTGGGGTACGGTGTGTGGTGGTGTTGGGGTGGTCATGTGTGGTTGGAGGTCCGAGCTTTTGTAATGGCAAAATTCAATCTATTATTATGTAAGTCAAATGCATTGTGAGTGGAATTTTAATTAAAGTGCCACGCCCAGCTGATGGGGGCAGCAACTAATAGAAGGCGAGCGAATAAAATGCGATTTTATGAAAAGCGTCTACTGCGGGCAGGAGGCGGCAGCGAAGGCGGTAGGGTGCAAGGGACAGGCGCAGATGGAGGCTGAGCTTAAGGCGGATGACTGTCAAATCGGAACGAAAAAAAAAATAAATAAATAAAAATAAAAATAAACGAGAATTCCATTCCGAGTCATCCGCTTGGCATATTTTTTGTTGCACATTGCTTGAGCTGCAGGTTTTTGTTTTTCTTTTTGGTGTGTGTGTGTGGCGCGCCTTTCATGAACCATTACACTCGCAGTCATTGGACGAACACAACCATATTTTTATTTTTATTTATTTATTTTTTGCGCTTCCGAAGTGTTTGGCGTGGGGGGGGGGGGTCTGCAGGCACTTTCTGGTTTAATGCTTTCCTAATTGAAAGTTGCAAAAATTCCAGGTGAAAATGCGAAAACTGTGCGCAGCAAACCACAAATAATAAGAAGAAGAGTAAGAAGAAGAAGCCGAAGCAGCAAAAACAAATCAGACCAAAGCAGCACAACAGCAGCAGAAGCAGGCAGCGGCAGCGGCAGAGGCATTCAAAGCCTATGCCATTTCGTTCTATTGAGTGGAAAAATGCCAAGGCAAAGCAGAGAGCAGAAAAAAAAGTTTAGTAAACGCAAGCGCAACAACAACAACAGTTTTAAGAAAAACCACAAGTCAGCAGAATGTACCATATGGTGTAATACTCTTGCTCGCTTACTCTCCGTTGTTCACACGCTTGCAGGAGGTTGCGCTGTGTGTTGTGTGTGTGTGTGTGAGCACACCAATGAATGATAAAAAGGGAGGAAGCAACAAGTTAAAGCAGAAAAGCAAGAAGACGCACAGCAGCAGTCAGCATAAGCAAACTACGGCATTTTATGTTCTTTTGCCTGTGCTTTGGTCCCGTTAGGTCCGGCCACAGAGAGTCGGACTATCTGCACCAAATGCAGGTCAGCTTGAATGAAAGCGCCAGAGAGAGATAGAGAGAAAGACAGAGAGGGGGGCAGCCAGAGCTATAGGCGACAGGAAGTGTAGGGGGAAGAAACAGAGAGAAGCCGCGCAGAGTGCAACTGTAAAGGCAAAGGCAAAAGGCATAGGCAGAGGGCTAAGGCAACGGCAGAGGCAGCGGCCGAGGAAGAGAAGGAGAGGTGCTTAGTACCAATTTGTATTTTTTGTTTTTGTTTTTTTTTTTCGTTCTGTAGTCTATGTCTGTGTGTTGTTCAGATTTTTACTCGCTCAAGGGTTAT